>JAJOOO010021675.1:0-11141 GCA_029582685.1 Solanum piurae
TTTCACTAGTGGGTTCCTTTCGCCCATTAGGTCCTTAGAATTCAGTCAGATTCTTGATTCCATGATTATGAACAGACCTAGGGTTTCTAGAATTTCAACAGATCATCATGAATTAGTTATTTAAATGTTCCAAATCAGATTATCATGTTTGTACTCAGTTTATTGCATGAATTTCAGAACCCTAGCTATGTATTTCTTTAGTTCTTGAATTACACAAGCTAGGTCAGATATTTCAGTTATTCAGATATACATGCTCCAGTTTTGAACGCCACATTATCAGTATATTTCAGCATAAACCCTATTTTGAGTTATAAATCTTGAGAAGCTTTCTTTTTAGACAACACTTGAGTTTTAAACTGAGTTTTGAGAAAGTTAAGATGAGTTTTGAGAAAGAGCTTATAAAACATGATTAGTATGACAATCGAGTAGGTCATCAATGTATGAATAGTATGGTATCTAGATATACCATCAATGTTTATGCAGTATGACTTCCCAAGTCATCAATGATCATAGTATAATATGATTTTGAATTGTTTTCTAAGAAGGAGTTTTAAAGTATGAGTATCTACATGTCAGTATTTTGAGCTATTCAGTATTTCAGTCATAATGTATTCAGTTATACATGCCTCAGTTTATGGATGCATCATTATCAGATTAATTGTTGCATTCTCAGATTGCATGTTCAGTTTTGAGCTATCCATTATATACAGAAACTTAGTCATAATATGTTAACCACTTAATCTATTGGGAGTAGCATAATACCGAGTTGGACTAGGGTTCAGCGTACCCATATAGTCCCAGAACTATGAGCCACGTAGGTATAAGTCCCTTATGTGGGCAATATTAGTTAGTGATCACGCCAGCCATGCCTCTATATCTTTGGCCGGGTATATTGGGTCCTTTCGATGGGGCATATACATCGGACTCCACATTTAGCTCATGTGGTTTTATTATCGGTTATTAGTAGCTCCCACAGTTTAGTCAGATCCTATTGTATTGACCACTTATCAGTATATCCAGTATTCAGTTTCAGCCTGTTATAAATTGGTCACTGCATTCAGTTATCTCAGATTCAGTATCTATATCATGTTCAGATTATGTCATTGCTTTATTGCTTTGTTCAGTTATATGTTATTTCAGGTTTACTCTATCTTGTATGCTCAGTACCTTTCAAGTACTGACGCATACGTGCGCTACATCTTTTCATGATATAGGTTCAGGTTCTCAGCATCCAGATCACGCTTAGATCGATTCCCGATCTCCAGTTCAGCAGAATTAGTGGTGAGTCCTCATTCTCCTAGGACAATAGTCATGAGTTTCTTTTCAGTATTTTTAGTCCTTTAGTTTCAGTTTTGCTAGAATTAGCTGGGGCATGTCCCAGCATTTCTAGTCAGTTAGAGGCTATTTTTAGACATAGTTAGATTCAGCTTAGTTTTTTGAGTTGATATTTTTTTTGTATTAAACTCTCATATTTGATATATTCAGTTATAGTATATGGGTATTCCCCATCTTTTCATTTTATTTATGATTTAGCTTCCGCATCAGTTTATTATAAAATAAGGAAGTATCACTGAGCCAAGGGTGGATCTAGGATGGGTGAGATTGTTCACCCTATTTCTTTGACAAAAAATTACATTATATATATTAGCTATTTTTTTTATTTTTAGTGTATGTACATAAATTTTTAATTTCCTGAACACAAGAATAGTCGTCGGCTCAATCGTTTAGGAATTCATAATTGACTTGAGGTTCGAAGCTTAAATCTCAAGCAATACATAATTTTTTGAACTCCCTTGATAAAAAAAAATGCTAGATCTGCAACTACACTTAACTATTCCCTTTGTTCCTAATTACTTGTCCACTTTTAAATGGACACACTTATTAAGAAAACAACGACTAACATATTGAGTTTACTATTATATCCTTATTAATTATGAAGTAGATGAATTAAAAATTTAAGATTTTCAAGAAGCTCTACCTTTTAGCTAGAAAATTAATTAATTAAGGATACAATAGGTAAAAAAATCTCAATATAACTATTATCAAATTGAAAATGAATGGCGCTTCTTATGATTTTCAATCATGTCGTCTTAGACCGGCCTGCGACTTTCTAAATATAGGCAGGAAGTATAGAATTATTACAATTTACAATGCATGTTTATGTATGGTCGAAATTTCATCTATCTAAATACTAGTTAAGAGTCTAATTTACATGTTTTAAATTTTATTTTTGGAAGTGTGACACATTTAGGATGGGTTATCATCTGAAAAATTAAAATAATTGTTACTCCATCAGTTTCAGTTTTGTAGACATCGAAATTTTGTAAGATTCTACAAGATAGTTCTATTTCAATTAGAGATCCTCAAGGTTACTTTCTCATAAATCATAGCTTATGCCTATATAAAGGGTTATATATTATATTGAAGAGTCATCTCGAATATTCTGTAAATTCATGGAATATTCACAAAGATCAATGGAGATCAAATCTCAAGGAGGTCTATATCATCCTAGTTCAAGAAGTGGCCCTTGAATCTTAGGAGAGAAAAATAGAAGGATAAGCAGATTTGTACTCACGCTGTTCTACTAATAAAATCATATTTCTTCATATTTTATTTGAGATTGTGATTTATTTCTATCACTATAAATTTGTTACAAAAAAATTGGCACGCCAGTAGAACCAAATCTTCCTTTCATCGCTTCTCTCACAAATTAGATCTGCAAATTTGAAGCCACAAATCTACAAATATGGAAGCTTTATTTTTATGAATATTTCGAGTCTTGTCTTTGGATTTCATCAAGTATACACTCTGATAAGCCTTGAAGTAGGGGGCATTTCTAGGCATCCAAATTTTGTAGGATTCTACTAGATGAGTTATATTTCAATTAGGGTACTTGAAGGTTCTACCCTAAACCCTAACTCATGCCTATATAAAATGTAATATATTTCTTTGAAAATGTATCTCAAAAATTCGGTAAATTAATGAAATATTCACAAAGATCAATGGAGATCAAATAAATCTCAAAGAAGCCAATATCATCCTAGTCCGTCATTTTTTTAATGTTTGACCAACATTTTGACCAAAAGTGATGGACAAAGTGACGTCCTCCGTCGTAATTCTTTTAAACAAATTAGAAAATAAAAATTAATTGTAAGTGTCTGACGACATTATCATTAAATAATTAATAAATTATTTTTTAAATCAAAAGTGAAGGGTGATATCACAATCGTTAACAAATAATTAAACATTAATTAAATATATGGCGTAAAAAAACTCCCAAAAAAGACGGATAAAGAGTCATTGTCCATCGTTTTTACAAAAAAAAAAAAAAAATTAAAAATAAAAAAGATGGATAGCGTCGCAAATTGCATCGCCTTTTTGGAGTGACGGTGTCTGTTATTTTTAACTCCATGATTTTTTTAACTCTTTGTAGTAGTGTATGTAATTGATACCAAATACTCAATGAATGGTCACTAGCTAAGACATACGTGTATCTGAATAACTATATCTTCTTCTTTGTCTTTGTCTTCTTCGTATTATGTTTCCATATACAACACACTGGATACATCACAAATTTGATAGTAGATATATATATATATTTATGCAGCAAATATACTAGATACATCACAAATACGATGAATACATTAGTGCCCTCTTAGACCAATCCGTAACTATGCACATGTACAATAAATACATCAATGCAATTTTTATACTTTATACATGAAACTGATAATTGGATACACTAGATATTTAATATTAGACACACTGGATGAAATTGATACACACATAAACATGGTATACATTAGTGTACAACTTATATTGAATACACAAATGCACGAAATTATGAAATATAGATATCGAGAAATAGTGGAATGGAAGAGGGAGATAGGTGAGCATGGGAGGTCTTTAGGACCAATGTCTGGTTTTCCGCTATATTTGAAGTTAGTTGTGACTCAAATGAACTGGATCACCATAGGTTGGGATTGGCCCAAGCATAATAGGGGTTTACATAAATCTCACTAGTTTAAGAGCTAATTACTTAGATACACTCTAGTTTGCAATATTACGTATTTTACCAGATTTTGGTACCTCCAAATACGTCCATATATTTATGTATCTCAGATACATGGAGTCAAATTTAGGTGTAATTTGTTCTATAGATATTGTATCCAAGCAGATTCACATGTAACTTGGACACATAGCAAATCTCGGTCGCCTTTCTCCCATCCACTCACCACTCTCTCATGCATATGGTATTCCAGGTACATGTGAATTACTCTAGATACATACAAATACATGTATCTAGTATGTATATAGTGTGATTTTCATGTATTTGGGATACATACGAATCTCACTCGCCTCTCTCCTTATTTTTGTATATCTAGTAGCAAAAACACATATATCTATGTGTAAAATATGTAGAAAATTCTTAATTAGTGGTAACATACGTAATATTATTTTGAAAGTATACATAATAGTACTCCCTCAATTTCAAATTAATTGAATTGCTGAGACATTTTTCATTTTTCAAATTAATTGAATTGTTGAGATATTTTTCATTTTTCAAATTAACTTAATTGTTTAATTTTCAAGACTAGTTTTAGAATGTTCTTCCATTTTTACCCTTCATTAGTTAGTATTGAAATTAGTTATTAATTAATATTTAGTTAATTTAATCATAAATTTGACAATAATTAATAAGGGTAAAAATGAAAAGTTATGCCTAATTTATGTCATAATCTTCTTTTCTTAAAGGGCGTGAAACACCTCAACAATTTAATTAATTTAAAATGGAGGGAGTAGTATTTATGGTAGCGAAGTATGCTTAATTATTGTAACACCCCGGAAAAAATTTGAACTAGGACTCGAACCCTTCTTCGTTGTGAGCAGAATTTTACCAAGGAATTTAAAATTTCTTAAGCATTAAAGTCAGGTCACTAGATATAGTACCTTGAGTTCCAAAAGGAATTAAAGAAAAATCATTCAAATCATTTCTTGGTTCTTTTAAGTTTTGGGTCAACTTCAAATGACCATAACATTCAATACAGGATGAGCTAGGATACCCACAAAATATCAAATGAATGATCTCTGAGTCCTCTTTCCAAGACCAGTGAGTTTGCTAATTTTCGAGCTCATATGAGGGATATATGCCCTTTTGAAGTCAGGCTGTCCATTTAAGGAAAGTTACCCGAAAATAGGAGGGGTGTTTTAGTCTTCCTTACCCCACTTAATCTAAAAGCGATTTACACCCAATTAAGGGTCTAAACTGATTAGAATCGATTTCATTCATCCCCAAAAGATTTTAGAGTTTTATAGAAAAGATTCAAGAAGAGAAAAAGTTCAAAGTTTCAAGCGTTCGTTCAAGAAATTCAAGATTTCGTTAAAAACCTAGTCTTTGAGGTATGTAAGCTTCCATAGTGTTGGGTTTTTCCACCCATATGTCAATCATGAGTTTCTTTTGCGAATCTATCCATAAATATTAAGTAATTTAATGTTTTGATGAGTTCTTGATAAGTGTTCTTGAAGTTTCCTTATCGATTAAGTTTGGCGAAATGGTCTGATGGACCCTTATACTTGTATGAGTTTGTATTCTGGACCCTTCTACTCAGCTCTTTGTCAAGTGAACCCTCAAACTCAATTAAAATAAGATATTTAAACCCCTTCAACCATGTGTGTAGCTCACTCTCCCTTACATAAATGACATGTCATATCCACATCAGATATATTAATGCCATGTCATAATTATTTCATAAATATTTTAAAATTATTAACTAAAAATGTTATTCCATAAAAGATAAAAGGAAAAAAAATTATGTTTTAAAAAATAAAATAAAATAGTTATTTCTCTCACCTTTCCTCCACCTTCCTCAACCCACAATCACCATTAACACCATCTCCAATCTCCTTAATTTTTTTCTTCTTTAGGCTGTCATTGTCTATAGCCGTGACGAAGCTCATCAAGTTCTTAGAAATTATAGTTCGATTCTTTCTCAGTTTTAATCATTCGCAACTCTTAATCCTATTTTTTTTACCAACGTCTACATCCACCTTTTGAACCACCATAAATTCCTTTCCTTCGCATCAATGAATCATCATTAAAATAGCTCAATATATCATAATATTTATACACAATTTTACATAACACATTTCACCTAATTTTACAAAGACAACCAACAATCTCTTTTCATCCTTCAAGCTCTATCGAATATTTCTCACCTTATGGGTTGTAAGTTACAAGAAAAAATGAAAAGACAACACAGATCTAAAACAATACCACATTTTCATTTCTCTAGAAAGAAAGAAAATATGAAAAAAAAACAAAAGAGAAAAAAGAAATTGAACAGACTGGCAAGGGGAGAAAGTGAGAAATGAGATTTGGATGGGGAAGAAGGTACTGGTAATTAGAAAGAAAAAAAGAAATGGGTGGGGTGGGATGGGGTGGGAAAAGAAGAAACAAGTGAAAAAAACAAATTATATTCAATTTTCTTATTTTTAGTCTTTTTTAAAAAAATTATTATTATTTTTAGTCTAAATTTTGATATTCACGCTCCTTTAACGCGTGAAATCACGTGTTTGTGTCAACTTAACAATTAAGTTGCCACATAAGCTTGGTCAATGGTCAGAAGGGTTTAAAATATTGAGTTTCATTGAGTTTAAGGGTTCAGTTGACAAATGGTCAAGTAGAAGGGTCCATAATACAAATTCATATAAGTATAAGGGTCCACATAAGCCATTCAGTTTTGATTTAAGATTCTACTTGGGTCAACTTCAAACGACCATATCTCTTAGAATATAAAGAGCTACGTGGCCCATAACCTATCAAATTAAAGGTATTTGAATCTACTTTCCAACACCACCAATTTCACGTCGATCCAATTTTTGAATAAAAATTTATGACCATTTTAGTAACCTAATACTGTGTTGTTATGAATTAGCCGATGGAAAAACATTAAAAAGGGTCCTTTTTGTCTTTTTACCTCCAAAAAACCCTAAACTAATTTTTTCACTAATAAAAGGCTCAAAACAATCAGATTTTAATCTTTTAATCCATCATTCTCTTATCTCTCAAACCCTAGGGTAAAACCCTAAGGAAAAATTAAAGTTGAAGACTCCATTCAAGATTCTTTCAATCATTTTCAAGATTCTTCTTCAAGCAAGTCTTTCTCCAAGAATTCCACTCTTTTCCACTCAAATTCCTCCATACAATTATGAATCACTAATGAAAATCATAATTCTTGGCCAGATAGATTTTAAGAAACTAATTCAAGAATCTCAAGAAAGGTTTTCTTCATCGTTTTCCTTCAAGCTAGTGTTTCAAGGCTTCACAGATAGACAGACTTGGAGAGTCTTTCAGTTTCAGATATTTTACTTAAAACTTATGTTTCATACTCAGTATATTTAGCAAAGTTTTGAGATTCAGTAAACGGTTTTTAAACGTTTCGGTAACACCCCGTATCCGAAACAGACCAAAAATGCAGATTTTGAGAAGTTGCAGGTGCAACCCACGGTCGCCATCCACGGACCGTAGGTTAGACCACGGCCCGTGCTGGTGGTCCGTGGTTTACCACTACAACCCCTCCCCAAACCCAGCTCAGAAAAATTGGCTAAGTCTCGACCCACGGACAGACCCACGATCCGTAGGTCAGATCACGGTCCGTGGTCTGTGTCCATGGATCATGACTCCTTTACCCAGCCTCTGAAATAAACAACGGTCGACCATCATGGACCGTCGATGGATCTCTACGGTCCATAGGTCTGACCGTAGGTGAGGGTCAGCAGCCAGTTAGATGAAAATTGTTGATTGGGTCAATTTCAAATGGTCATAACTCTTAGCACAAAAGGAAAGGAATTATGTACCCCATGACATATGATATGATAGATAATTGAATTCTCTTTCCAACTCCATCGAGTTTGCTAAAATCCGACCTCCGAGTAAAAAGTTATGCTCATTTTAGTGAAGCCCTGTCGGGCAGACTTGACCGACCACCTCAATCTACGGACCGTAGATTGACCTACTGCCCGTAGGTCCAGTCCGTCGATCACTCCGACAACAATTAAGTCAGGGGTCTTTTGGTCTTTTCCTATTTCGTTTAACCCCTAAGCTATGTCGTTTAGACCCTAAATTATGAGGTTTTAGTCAGTTTAACCGTAGAAACATAACTAGAACTTACCGAAGTCAAATCATTAATCAAACGTAGAAAAATTAGAGCGTAAGAGGAGAAGAGATGTCAAGAACCCTAGTTCAAGAACACAGCAAGGTTTCTCCAGTTCCAGCCCTAAAATCAAAGGATTTCTCCATGAAATTCATCACCAGGTATGTGGGATTTCACTAGTGGGTTCCTTTCGCCAATTAGGTCCCTAGTTTTCAGTCAGTTTCTTGATTCCATGATTATGAACAGACCTAGGGTTTCTAGAACTTCAGCAGATTATCATGAATTTGTTACGCATATGTTCCAAATCAGATTAGTATGTTAATATTCAGTTTATTGCATGAATTCCAGAAACCCTAGCTATGTATTTCTTTAGTTCTTGAATTACACATGCTAGGTCAGATATTTCATTATTCAGTTATACATGCCTCAGTTTATGAATGCATCATTATCAGATTAATTGTTGCATTCTCAGTTTTGCATGTCCAGTTTTGAGCTATCCAGTATTACAGAAATTTAGTCATAATGTGTTAATCACTTAATCTATTGGGAGTAGAATAATACCGAGTTGGACTAGGGTTCAACGTACCCATATAGTCCAGAACTACGAACCACATAGGTGTAAGTCCCCTCAGTGGGCATCATTTAGTTATCACACCAGCATGCCTCTATACCTTTGGCCGGGTATATTGGGTCCTCTCGATAGGCGTATACATCGGACTCCACATTTAGCTCATGTGGTTTTATTGTCGGTTATTAGTAGCTCCCACAGTACAGTCAGACTCTATTGCATTGACCACATTTACAGTTCATTCAGTATTAAATCAGCATGCTATAAATAGGTCATTGCATTCAGTTAGTTCAGATTCAGTATTTCATCTTATGCATATTATTTCATTCCTTTATTGCTTTGTTCAGTTATATGTTATTTCAAGTTTACTCTATCTTGCATGCTCAGTACCTTGCAAGTACTGACGCATACGTGCGCTACATCTTCTCGTGATGTAGGTTCAAGTTCCCAGCATACAGATCACGCTTAGATCGGTTCCCGATCTCCAGTTCAGCAGAATCAGTGGTGAGTCCTCATTCTCCTACGACAATGCCCATGAGTTTCTTTTCTATATTTTTAGTCCTTTAGTTTCAGTTTTGCTAGACTTAGATGGGGCATGTCCCAGCATTTCTAGTCAGTTAGAGGCTATTTTTTGACATAGTTAGATTAATCTTAGTTTTTCGAGTTTGATATTTCTTTTGTATTAAACTCTCATATTTGATATATTCAGTTATAGTATATGGGTATTCCCCATCTTTTCATTTTATTTATGATTTAGCTTCCGCATCAGTTTATTATGTTTAGTATGCTCATGATCATGCCAGCAGGGTTAACTTGGGATCACTTGTGGTCCTAGGTCTCCAGTCCGTTTCTCGGGGGTAGCTCGGGGTGTGACAAACTTGGTATCAGAGCACTAGGTTTAAGAGTCCTAAGATGTCTAAAAAGCCGCACTAAGTAGAGTCTTATTCATGGGTGTGAAGTGCACCACATCTAATGAGGGGGAGGATACAAAGTGTTTTAGGAAATGTTCATTTTCTTGTTACTCTTATCGTGCGTAAGGTATGATCTAAATTCCATTCTAACTGGATGTTCTAAATTTTAGTGATCATGCCTCCTCATAGAGCTAATGCCAGGAATGCGAATGCCAGAAACGCAAACGCAACTCCTCCAGTTCTAGATCAGGAAGTCTCAAATGTTGAATCCAGGAATGTCATTCAGATGTTGGCTCAGAGTGTCGCTAACCAGAACAATCAGCGGGTTCAAGCTCCTATGAATGAAAATGGTGGATCAGCAGCAGCGTGGGTCCGTGACTTTGTTAGGATGAATCCACCTGAGTTCTTAGGATCACAGACTAGTGAGGATCCCCATAATTTCTTGGATGAGATCAAGAAGATCTTTGGGAATGATTGATTTGAGTTGGCATCTAACCAGCTGAAAGATGTGGTTCATATCTGGTACACTCAGTGAAAGGAGAACAGGGGTACAGATGTCGCTCCTATTACTTGGGATTGCTTCAGCGAAACCTTTCTGGATAGGTTCTTCCCAAGAGAGTTAAGGGAGGCAAAAGCTCAGCAATTCATGAACCTGAGACAAGGTAATATGACGGTCAGAGAGTATGGGCTCAAGTTTACCCAACTCTCCAGGTATGCTCCTCATATGGTTGCTGATTCCAGAGGTCAGATGAATAAGTTCTTGTATGAAGTGTCAGATTTGGTGAAAACAAAGTGCAGAAATGCTATGTTACTGGGAGATATGAACATCTCTAGGCTCATGACTCATGCTCAGCAAGTTGAGGGTGATAAGCTTAGGGAACATGCTAAGGAGACTAAGAAAGCAAGAACAGGTAACTATGAGTATTCCCAACAAAAATTGAGTGGTGGAAATCGCTCACAGTTTCAGAAGAAGTCTTCGACTCCAGCCTCTTCATCAGCTAGTGTTCCATCCCTCAGGTTCCCTAACGATCATAAAGGTAAGGCGTCAGGCTATAAATCTCAAGGTAGTGTTTCAGGCACCAAAACCTACCCAACTTCCCCTAAGTGTGGTAAGAACCATCCGGGCGAGTGTCTTGCAGGAAAAGAAGGATGCTTTGGGTGTGGTCAGTTTGGTCATAGATTGAAGGATTGTACTTCTAGATAGGGTCAAGGAGGTAATAATAGTAGAGCTCAGTCTACAACTTCAGCAGCACCAGCAGGTCGCTCGACTCAGCAGGGTAACTTATCTGGTACAAGTGGCGGACAGCGCCAGAACAGTATCTATGCTCTTCAGGCTCATCAAGATCATGAAGATTCTCCTGATGTAATCACTGGTACGTTACGAGTCTTTGATCTTGATGTTTATGCATTATTAGATCCAGGGGATACTTTGTCTTTTGTAACTCCTTACATAGCAGTCCAATTCAGTGTTAGCCCAGAAACTCTTTCAGAACCCTTCTCAGTCTCTAC
>JAJOOO010021676.1:0-11577 GCA_029582685.1 Solanum piurae
ACTAACTTGATCATGAATTAAGTTAAAACCAACTCATTACTATTATCAAAGCAGACCCTTTAGAACCTCGAAATTGAAAAGATATAAAGTAAACAAGGTTTTTTTTTCTCCTATTAATTTTGCAACAGAATCGCATCATCAAAGAGGAAGGATGACATGGTTTATTCACAAATTTGCAGATTGAATCGACATTATAGGAAAGCCATAATAAATAATCTGAATGAACCAAATGAGGCATTGAATATACTCAACATTAATGATGGAAACAAATAGGCAGGAAGCTGCTTCAAGAACCTAAAATTGCGAATATTTCTTGATTACTAAGAGGTTCGAGTTTATCCAAATACTTCAGACATATCTGATGTCAAATATTTCGAAAGCCAAACATCCAAAGAAGCAGAATCTAAAAAAAAGTAAGACATGATAGCAGCTTCGCAACCTAACAAACTAGAACGACGAAATCGGAGGATAGAAATAACAAACTAGCTAAATCCAGAAAACAACAAGAAAATATCACATAAACCCACCGAGTTAGCTAGTTTTTAAGACTCTCATATCTTTTCGAGGACAAATATCAACAGTAAACCTAAATGAGAACATATTATACTTGAAGGTTGTGTAAACAACATAAAGTAAATTCAACATCCAAATAATAAAGTGAAGAAAAACCACCGAATAAACTCAAATAGTGAAACAAGGAATCCACAGAACTAGGACTAAAATGGCAAAACTTAAGCTCAGTATTGAAACTCGATCATGAAGTCGCATAAGGACACGTATAACATATAAAGATACCAAGAAATCAATGACAAATAACGGCAACACAGGCCTTCGATACGCTGGAATCGCCATTTCGAAATATAAAAAACGAGAACATATTATAAAGGAGGAGGTGTTACCTTCTTCCGGGCAGCGACTGAGACGCAACGAGCCAACAACCATGATCTTCCCACCACATAACTCAAATACGAACAATAACAAGGAACCTGGGCAGAATCTCGAACTCAAACAAAACTTGGGGGAAGCGGTAGCAAACAAAATAGAAGAGTAATCCTCTGACTGAAGCGAGTTCTTCGTTTCCTTTTCAAATGTGTTTCGTTTGTATTTTTAGCTATTCTATTACGCTATTCTCTGTGTCTTAGTTAATAAAAAATGCCAACCTCGAGCAATTAAGAACAAATGGCTATTTATAGCCGAAATTAGAGCTCATTTTTTGGGGGGGGGGGGAATTGGATGAAATTCGGATAAAGCAAGGACCTATTCGACAATTCAAATTCCAAAATACCTTTCACAATTCAGGATAAACACCTTTTCTCTGAAAATTTGCCCCATTCCGAAAGAGGAAAGAGGAGATAAATGGCTGGGATCGACTCCCTCATCCTTAGACATTGACGTGTCTTCATCTCGGGGTTGCAAGGACGAAAACGCGTCGCTTTATGTTGCTGCACTTGTACGACTTGAGAAGGACACGAGAGAAGACAACAAGGGAGACACAACGTACTGCTTTCCGTCTAATTGGCGTCGTGTCCTTTGTGAACGTTGGAGGACGGGTTTTCATCGCGTGAGGAAGAGCGAAGCGCGTACAGGGGTCGGGTGGTCACTCACGCGTTGCTGCCATTTAGATCGCGTTTGGACTGCTGCTAGCGTGAAAGTTCTGAATTTCTTTCTGTTAACCGCTGCAACTTTGGATTGTGAACGTTGCTGGAGCTTCTGGGTTCTTTGGGAAATAAAAAGTGGGCCGGGTCTGGGTCAAAAGAATGAAATGGGTGGGCTGCTGATATTTTAATTAGGTCAAAAATTGGCTGAAAAAGTTTTAAGAGAATTGGGTCTTGCTGAATGTATTGAATTGAATGGAATTTGGATTTGGGCCTGGAATCTGGCCCAATTTCGGGTCTTGCAAAGGGTTGAAGAAATTGGCTAAAATTTCCTTAATAACCAATCGAATTTCGATTAGAATTTAGTCGGTGGATTTGATCAACACTTAAACAAGATGAATTTTTCATAAATTAATTAAGGAGCTTCTTAATCTTAACGAAATAAAATAATTAACTTAATAAACTAATGATTCAAAATATAAACTACTAATTAACTTAATAAAATATTTAAGTAAAACTAAAAAAAATATAAATGATTTTCGAATATTCACAAAATCGTACTAATTATATGTGTAATTATATAAAACATATATCTTATTTAAAAATTATAAATAAGTGATGAACTATTTAAAATAATTTGCCATTTTTTTTTAATTTTCTAAAACTAATTATTTGAAATGGTTTGAAATTGAAGAAGCTCGATTATTAATTATTATGGGGGAGGGTCAAAATTGGGTGTCAACAACTGTACCTCATTTTACTTGGATTGATGCAAGAAATTCGAGGAAAATGAAATTGACTAATCCAGTTTTGGCCGACCACATCTTCACCTTTTCTAACAACGGTTTTTGGTACAAACTTTAAGAATTATGGCCGATCCCCAGAAATGGGTTTCCTACATATCTCGGGCTATATGAGAATTCAGGCCACTTGTAGTTCGATACGCTTGATTTGATGCACGATTTGAAAGAATTCAAAAGTCATTCCGATATCAGATTATGAAGCAGTCGGAATGCTTGAAATAAGATTTGAGAGTGAATGTTGGAATACAGCCGAGTTTTCAACATTGATCCCACCTACATATCCCCCAACTTAGGGAATCAGGCTGCTTGTAGTTCGACTCTATCGGTTGAAAAAGGAAATCTCTTATGATAAGATGTCCTTCGGTTCTGGAGGAGTGACAAGTAAGTCGAGTATGAAAAAGAGGCTTGCAACCTCTTAGCCATGAATGTGGTGCACTTCACACCCACAATTAAGAACTTACACAGACATAATTTCCAAAGCTCTTGGCGCAATGTCACTCAGATCGGAAAACTGCTTCCGGTATAGACCAAAAATTTTCCGGATGCGAAACTGAAACCGACAAACCCAAAGAAAAACCCACATGCCTTTTAGCAGGGGTGTGGTTTGATTGTGGTGGAAGTCACTCCTCTGCTCGTGTCCTAAGAGTTTGGCACTCCTCTTTGGACTATGTCCCGGTTCGCTGCTAAGAAAAAGTTCCACGTTGTGCTGCATCCTTTTTGATGTCGTCCGCACCTGTGGTTTATTTTAGAGAATTTATCCTTTCGGATGCTCTCGTCAAAGACTGAGATAAAACTTATTAGCATAAAAAAATGCAGTTCAAATGGGAGGCATTGTCTTTTACCGTGTTGACACTTAATTGTTCTCCTTGAACATTTGACGTCAACTCTATCGGGTTTGACGTAAATCAAATAAAGCTTGTATATTATATTTGCAATATAATCTTCAATGCACTCTTCTTTTGAGGCCGAAGCAATAAAGTAGGCTGAGGTAATATGTTGATAGTTTCTCTTGACGTCGTTGTTGATGGTTCTCTTAAAATATTCTTGCAAATGACAATGATGCAGTCGATGTTGATTTTCTCGCGATGCATGGTTTCCTTCCTCTTGCAGTGCGTGATTTTTTTCTCTTGCAATGCATGAATCTTTCTTTTGCTATGCATGATTTCTTTCTCTTGCAATGCATGACTTCTTTCTCTTGCAATGCATAATTTCCTTCTCTTACTATGCGTGCCTCTTTCTCTTGTAATACATGAATCTATTTCCCGCGATGCATGAATCTCTTTCCCGCAATGCATGACATTTTCTTCGCAATGCATGACATTTTTTCCATAATGCATGAATCTTTTGATGATGCCTCCCTGAAACTGAACGAAGATAGCGCTTCACCGAGCAACATAGGTGATCTTTTGGGTATCCTTGGGATGGCGGTATCGTCTCAATCGACAATATAAATAAAAATGACCCTCGGAGTAGTGGTATCATCTCATTCGACAATCGACAAAAATAACCTTCAGGGTAAGAATATTGTCATATCTGATAATATAATGCAGATAGACGTCCTTCAAGTATCTTTCGTTGCTGGAAAATAACATTTCTCTCTTTGAGGTATTCGTTTGTTCCATCTCCGAACATAATTGCATATTCATTATGAACCTTGCTTTGCTTGAGAATTTAAATGAAATAATGCTACTCATATTCCCAATTCGTTGGTATAAGAAGCATAAAACTTTTCCTGCATCCACAGAAAAATTATTAGTTTAAAATGAACTGATCTGTGTCGATCTCTTCAGTTGTCTGCTCCTTGTTCGACTATCTCCGGTTGAATTCTCCGATCTCCTGCTTCTTGATAGATAAGACAAAACATTTTTTATGCAAAAATAGTTGAAATGAAGAAAGAGTTTTTAAGGAAAATTGATTTTCAAAAGTAATGCTTGGAAAAAGTCACTGCCAAGTGTCATGTCACGTCAAGCTTAATGAACGCCATTTGTTGTTGATCTCTCGAGATCTATCTGATTACTTGTTGGGAAGTATTCAAAGTTGTTCCAAACCGCCGATGAACCCTGTTGAAATTTTTAGGCCATCCTCAAAATTTCTGTCCCAGTTAGCTGTCTTGGCTTATCTTTAACCGTTGGTGAGCAAATCGCGGAATTTTTGAGATCCTGTAAAAAATTATGTCCCAGTTGTAAATCTCAAAGTAACTTCAGTCTTGACTTGTTGGAGAAAATAACTTCCTCTTGAGAATTTTTGAGTTCCTCTAAAAAATTCTGTCCCAGTTTCTATTGTAAGCAAAAATAGAAATCTTACGGGAGATATGACCGAACCGTTGTGGAGCCTACGTATCCCGTTGAGGCAAGAATCAAGTCAAACATAGTTTCCCTCTCGGGATTAACAAAAATAAGAAAATTTACAAAGAAACCAACCGAGGCCGACACAGGCTGCCTACGTATCTCATTCTTGAGAATTCAGGTCGAACGTAGTTCAAATATAAGAAAAATATTAAAAGGGGATAAAAGGGGTGACCGAGGCCGACATAGGCCGCCTACGTATCTCATTCTTGAGAACTCAGGTCAGACGTAGTTCATTACATAGGGATAGATTCTAAACAAAGCAATTACAAGCAAATATAACGATTACAAGGAAATGAAAGAAATACAAACTGAGGCTTCACATATAATATCTTTTGACAGCATCTGAGTTGATCGGTTTCGGCCATTCAGTTCCATCCATATCCGACAGGACCAAGGCACCTCCAGATAATACTTTACGAACCATGTAGGGTCCTTGACAATTTGGTGCAAATTTCTCTTTGTACTCGTCTTGATGAGGGAAAATGCGTTTGAGAACCAACTGGCCGATTTCAAATATCCTGACCTTTACTTTTTTGTTGATACAGTTGTCCATGACAAACATCAACCATTCTCTTCTCATCAATCAATGTTAACTGATCAATCCGCTTACAAAGCTATTCAACATCACTCAATTCAGCTTCTTGGATGATTCTCAATGAAGGTATTTCAACTTCTGCAGGTATGATTGCTTCTGTTCCGTATACTAGCAAATATGGAGTAGCTCCAACTGATGTTCTGACAGTAGTTCAGTAACCCAACAAAGCATACGACAGCATCTCATGCCAACCTTTGCGATTATCAATCATTTTCCTCAAAATCTTCTTTATGTTCTTATTGGCGGCTTCTACAGCTCCATTCATTTGGGGACGATAGGCAGTTGAGTTTCGGTGGGTAATCTTGAATTGTTCACATATCTCTCTCATCAAATGACTGTTGAGATTTGCTCCATTATCAGTAATGATGGATTCTGGCACTCCAAACCTACATATCAAATTATTGCGAACAAAATCAACTACAACCTTCTTGGTTACTGACTTATACGAAGATGCTTCCACCCACTTGGTGAAGTAGTCAATGGCAACCAAAATGAATCTGTGTCCGTTAGAAGCGGCTGGCTCTATCGGACCAATGACATCCATGCCCCAAGCTACAAATGGCCAAGGTGAACTCATAGCATTGAGTTTGTGAGGCGGCACTCGAATCAAATCACCATGCACTTGACATTTATGACATTTCTACACAAACTTGCAACAATCATGCTCCATATTCATCCAAAAATAACTGGCTCGGAGGATCTTCCTCGCCAAAGTGAGCCCATTAATGTGCGTACCACAAACTCCAGCATGTATCTGTTCCAGAAGCTTTGCAGCTTCACTAGCATCAACACATCTGAGAAGACCTAAATCTGGAGTCCTCCTATAGAGGATTTCCCAACTTGCAAAGAAATTGAGGGCCATACGGCGTATCGACTTCTTCTGGTTGAACGTTGCATTCTCAGGATAAGTCTCGGTCTCTAAATACTTCTTGATGTCAAAATACCAAGGTAAACCATCTGGTTCCGCTTCAACATATGAACAATGGACTAGTTGCTCTTTTACCTCTATATCCAAAGGATCAATATAACTTGTAACTGGATGTTTAATCATCGAGGCAATGGTGGCGAGAGCATCAACCAACTCATTCTGTGTCCTGGGAGTGTGTCTGAACTCAATATTTCGGAATATTTTGCACAACTTCTGTATATACTGCACATACGGTGTGATCTTTGGGTTCTTCACGGCCCATTCTCCTTGAACTTGGTGAATCAGCAGATCTGAATCTCCAATAACTAACAGCTCATGAACATTCATGTCGATGGCCATCTTCAAACCGAGGATGCAAGCTTCATACTCAACCATGTTGTTCGTGCAATTAAATCAGAGTTTAGCTGCCATATGATAGTGTTGACCGGATTCAGATACTAAGACCGCTCTGATACCTCTCCCTTGGTGATTCGCCGCTCCATCAAAGAACACTCTCCAACCAGGGTATGCTTCAGAAATATCTTCACCCACAAATGCAACCTCTTCATCGGGAAAATAAGTTTTGAGCGGTTCATACTCTTCATATGGAGTGAATTTATTGCTCAAGTAATAAATTGCTCGCTCGTTCTTCCCAGTTTTGTCATGTTGACCAAGCACATATCCAAATGCGTTATCCGAGACAGACATATACATCAACAATGGACTTCCTTCCCGTGGGGGAACCAACACCGGTGGATTGGAGAAATAGTTCTTGATGGAATCAAAAGCAGTTTGACATTCTCCGGTCCATTTGGTCAAAGCATCCTTTTTCAACAACTTGAAGATTGGCTCACACACCACGGTGTACTGAGCTATAAATCGACTGATGTAGTTCAACCTTCCCAGAAAATTCATCACCTCTTTCTTGGTCTTCGGAGGAGGTAATTCTAGAATCGCTTTGATCTTGGAAGGGTCAAGCTCAATGCCCCTCCTGCTGACTATAAATCCCAACAACTTTCCGGTCGACACTCCAAAAGCACACTTGGTGGGATTTAACTTCAAATTGTATCGGCGTAGACGATCAAAGAATTTCCTCAAGTGAGTCAAGTGATCCGAACTCTCGCGGGATTTGATTATGACATCATTTACGTACACCTCGATCTCTTTATGAATCATATCATGAAAGATAGTTGTCATAGCCCTCATATAAGTAGCACCAACATTTTTTGAGACCAAAAGGCATCACCCGATAATGATATACACCCCAAGGAGTAATGGAGGCTGTCTTTTCTGCAACTTCTTCATCCATCAGGATCTGGTGATAGCCCGCATAACAATCCACAAACGACTGCATCTCATGCTTAGTACAGTTATCAATGAGAATATGAATGTTTGGCAATGGGAAATTATCTTTTGGGCTAGCTTTGTTGAGATCTCTATAGTCTACGCAAATTCTAATCTTTCCGTCTTTCTTGGCAACTAGAACAACGTTGGCTAACCAAGTCGGATATTGCGTCACTTCCACTACTTGATTCTCGATCTGTTTGGTAATCTCTTCTTTGATCTTTAAACTCAACTCATGCTTGAATTTCCGAGTCTTTTATTTTACTGGACTGAAGTCTGGATTAATCGGCAATTTGTGGGACACCATATTCGTACTCAGCCCCGGCATATCTTGGTAAGACCAAGAAAATATATCAATGTATTCTACAAGTAAATAGACCAGGTCCTTTCTTTGCGCTTCAGTCAGATGGATGCTGATTCTTACTTCTTTTACACATTTATCGTCTATGAGATTTACAGTTTCAGTTTCTTTAAGATTTGGCTTGTGTTGATTCTCGAATTGTCGAAAATCTTCAGCAACATATTGGGGTACCTCATTTTCTTTTTCGTATTCTTCGCATTCATTATCCCCCGCCTCATTTTGTTCACTCGGCTCATGACATGACATGACATTGACATGTTTTAAAATAATATTACTGAAATCATAAACAGACAAAATTAGAAAAGTAAAATGTAAAGAAATAAGTAAAAAAATCTCGATAAAGAGGCTTTCATTTAAATTGAAAAACAAGCACAAACTTTGGCCATAACTAAGGGCCATTTTCCCTTTTTAAACATCACAAGAGAATTTAAAAACTTCAAACAAGTAAAAATTGCATAAAAAGGTGGGTCTCGGGCCTCTTCTGGACTACCACCAATTTTAAAAAGCAAACATAAACACATGTCTTTTCTACCAAGCTGCACGGGAAATCAAGAGCGGTGTGGAGGTCCAATTTTGCAATTGCTTTACAGGTTCTGCATCACGAATGCTCGATGTCCCAGCCTCTTCCTCGATGACCGCATAAATCTCCTAAAAAAGGCCCCAAATTCCTTTTCTGAGACCATCGTCATTGACATATCCTCGCACCGGGAATGACTGGTATAGATGAGGAATTGTCCTGGCCAATGCTTGATTGACACTCTTGTTCTTCATCTTTGCTTCGTCATCTGTTGGGACATATCCCAAACCAAACTTTGCTCCTTTGGCGGGGATTTGGATAGGTTCGACAATTCCTTGAAATTGCTTCCCCAATCCGAAACCTGGTTCGAAACCGCTCTGGAGCATAACAGTAGCGATCGTCTTGTACACATATGGCATAGGAGGCTGTGGAGCCAAGTCATCACCGGTGGCATTTACCAGCTCCACCGTGTAGAAATCACAACCTCGAGAGACATCACCAACGATCGGTGCATACCTATTGGAGTGACTCCCTTCACCCTAGAGACCAATTCCTGGTCCTTCCAAACAAATTTCATTAGTTGGTGAAGGGTGGAAGACACATCCCAGTCATGTGAATAAACGGTCTTCCCAGAAGCATATTGTAGCTGGTGTTGATATCCATCACCTGGAACTCCACGTTAAAATCCGTAGGACCCACCTGAATATCCAAGTTTGCCGCAACCAATGTGTCTCTTTGCACTCAATCAAAAGCCCTCACATTGACTTGGTTCTAGTGAAGCTTTCCCAAGTCGAATTTCAGCTGCCTCAGAGTCGAAAGTGGGCAAATATTAAGACCGGATCAATCATTGACCAAGACATAATTTATTATCTTGTCTCAACACATACAGGTGACGTGCAGAGCTTTGTTATGCATCTTGCCTTCAGACGACAACTCTTCGTCATAGAAACTGAGTCGATGTCCTCGAATAACCTGGTTTATCATGGCTGCTAGATTGTCGCTGTTGGTGCCCACATGCACATAAGTGTCATCTAGACCCCTCATCAGACCCTGCCTATGCAACTGCGAACTCATCAATAAAGCCCACACATAAATCTGAACCGGTGTCTTTTCTAGATGCTTCACAATCGAATAATCTTTCGGCTGCATCTTTCTCCAGAACTCCTCTTCTTCAGCTTCACTAATCGGCCTTTTAGTCTGATCCTTTTTCTACACTCCCTGGGACAACTCTTCTGGTGTGTAGCACCGGCCGGATCTGGTCATACCCTGGGTAACAACTGTTTCAATCACACACTTTGGTTGGGTAAGAGTTTCTCGTGGCACCAAGGCAACAACCTTCTTGGGTGTCAGAATTACAAACTCTTTCTTCTCTTAATGCTCAGCGAAGCTACAACCCTTTCCAATTCATCAGGAGCAATCAAAACTATTGTCTTTGTCACACACCACTCATCATCTGTCTCTATTATATTGATAGTGATGCCTCCATGATTTGGCAAAGGATTACTATTGACATTGGGTGCGACCGTCTGAAGAGAGACCACGTTCTGGTCAATCAGGTCTTGGATCTTATGCTTCAGGTTGATACAGTCCTCGGTATCATGTCCAACACTGTTGGAGTTATATGCACACCTCTGATCAGGTCTGTAAAAGTTTGAGCTGGTGTCGACCGGCTTGGGTCCCACTGGATGGATTTATCCTGCCGCAGTTAATTGCTCGAATAGCTTTGTTCGGCTTTCGATAAGCGGAGTGAAATTTCTAGCAGGCTTCTTCTCAAATCTAGGACGGGGGGAATTGTAACTGCTTTGTTGAGGAGGAGGCATTTGACGATAATTGGGAGCGTTTGGACGAGGGGTTTGATATCTGAGATATGAGTTGGTCTGGTAATTTGGTTGTGGAGCTTGGTAGTTCGGGGGGGTATTTTGGTAAAGTGGGGCTGGGGTATTTTGGTAACTAGGAGGAGGCGTTTTGTAATTTGGCTGAATGTTGGCACAGTTGGGGGCGACGTTCCGGTAGTGATGAGATGGAGTTCGGTAAATTGGAGGGGGAGTTTGGTAGTCAGGAGGGGGAGTATTTTGATAATTAGGAGGGGGGGTATTTTGATAACTGGGAGGAGGGGTGTTTTGGTAATCAGCCTGTGCATAACAAGCCGAGTACGAATTCTGTGAAGGTCGAGAACGACCTTGGTATGATGAGGATTTCCTGGGGGTCTTCTTCCCTTCATAAGAGATATAAGACACATCTTCTCTTTTCTTCTTCAACAAACCTGAGGATCCGGGCGAGGCAGCAACACGGGCAATCTTCCCGGTTCTCAATCCATCTTCGATAGTCTCACCTACTTTGACTATCTCATAAATTTTTTCTCTAACGAGCAACATGATTCTGTCATAATATCCGGGGTCTTGCACCTGCACAAACACTTCGACAATTTCCTTTTCTGACATAGGAGGTCTAACTCTAGCTTCCTCCTTTCGCCATCTATATGCGAATTCTCTGTAACTTTCTGTCGACTTCTATTTCATCTTCTCCAAGGAGTAACGATCAGGAACGATCTCCACATAGTAGGTGAATCGTTCGATGAAGTCCTTAGCCAGAGCGTTCCATCTAGACCACTGTCTCGTTTCATGAGACGTAAACCATTCTAGAGCCTCTCCGCTCTGACTTCGGCTAAAAAGTCGCATTAACAAAGCTTCCTCTCTCCCAACTCCCACGAGTTGGTCACAATAAGCCCTCAGGTGTGCTAAGGGGTTCCCCGTTCCTCTGAATATGTCGAATTTTGGCACCTTGAACCCTTTCGGGAGGTCCAAATTCGGATGAATGCACAGGTCTTCGTAACTCAATCCGGCGACCTTAGGAATGCAGTTCAACTCCTTCATGGCTTTTCTAATTTCCTCCTTCATATCTATCTTGGCGGTCTCTTCCTTTGACCACTACTCTCTCTCCCTCTCCTCATAGTGGTCGAGCTTCGAACCATGGGCGTCATGCTCGTTGGGGACCTAAAGATAAAATGTGTCTCCATCCAAACTATTCTTCTTCTGATTGTCGCATTAATCATGGGGGACAAACTCAACTTGAATCTTTCCCATGTTGATGAGGGATTCCACGTCATA
>JAJOOO010021679.1:0-11397 GCA_029582685.1 Solanum piurae
ATATATCATTATATAAATTAAAACGAAAAGAATTGACATGATATAAAACGATCAAAAACTAGTACAAGAAATAATAAATGTAGAGAAGAATCCGATTCCTTTTAATTTGGAAGTGTTCTAATTTTGAGAAAATATCGAAGGGGGTCATATTATATAGTTTTTTTCTTTCACTTTTGACTATTAAATACCTTAGTAAAAGAACAGAAATGCAGGTAGACGAATACAAATTTAATGATTGTTTTTGTTTTTAACACTTCTTTGTTGTTTTTTTTAATATATATTACACCATTCAAATAAGTTAACCGAAACTATATATATTAAAAATAAATAAAAAGAAAAAGAAAAGTATTACCTCTAGGGGAATTTGCAGTGAAGTTGGTGTCTTTCTCATTGACAGCATTTGAATTTGTTTTCTTCTCGCCGCTTCGAAATGATCCTTTTCTTGAAAGGTTCCTCTGCAACTTTGGAAAATCAAATTCATATCAGAAAAACAAAATAAATAGCAATATTTTAAATTAAAAATAGCCGACATATATATATATATTTAATGTATACTTAACTTATATTACCAACTAGAAAAAGTAACAGTGAATTGTAAAGATCCCAATAAAAATTATGAGTTAATATCTCAAAAAGTATATTTATCCAGTAAAGTCATTAAATTTTATTTTGTATCAATAAAATGACTCATGTTAGACCTTTGTATCAGTAAAATCACTGAGCTCTTTTATTGCAAAATTAGACCTGCTATTAACGTCGACTTATCTGTAAATCGCATCGAATCTGCCGCTCAGTTAAAAACTATGAAACAAGTCTACGCTAAATTTATTATTTTTATGCCACTAATATGAACTCCACAAATAAAATTAAAGAAAACTCATAAAAAAATTCAAGAACAAACTATGTTATGATATTACAATATATTTAAATTTAAAAAGTATTATAATGAATGTTTTTCTTTAAAAGAAAAAAAACCGTAAAAAGTTGTCATTAAAAAAATTTGTAGGATACATCAATTGTCATATATATAAAAAAAATGATATAACCATTAGCTTAATAACTGTAACATTAAATTGTTGCGGTTACTGGGCTATTAAAAAATTGACGTGGTACAAAAAAATTGTGGCAGTCCTTAAGCCAATGTTATTATCATACTTAATATTTATTTTTGAATAATGTTCATCGTGATGCATTTTAACTCTTAAATGAATAATAATATTATAGTATTTATTTCACTAATTAAGTTTATTCATAGGTTTTTTCTGATGATTTTTCTTCAATTTTATTCTTTGTGGAGTTTATATTTATATGACTTAAAAATAATTTATTTTGTTATATTAATTTTTTAAATGATAAATTTAGTTGAATGATTTATTAAAATAAAGATTTAAATTGAGTAATTTTATAGATACAAAACAAAATTTAGTAACTTTGTTAGATGAATTCTCATGATTTTTGAGATATTAACCCTAAATATCATGTACTTTTAACTTTTGGGGTATTCTCCAAAGTTTCAAAATCTATCTTCTTCTTCTTCATTATCAGGTCCATCTTTTTATAAAAATAAATTAAATATATCAGTAGTTGTTAAGACTTAGTCCTGGTAAACAAAAATTGACCAATTATAAGTTCTTTTCTCACTTCTTTAACAACGGGGTTTAAGATTAGGATAAACTTGAATCAAATTGTGAATTGAATCAAGAACTTGTCAAGAGTATGAACAAAAAATGAAAAAGGGAAACGTACAGTAATTCTTGAATTGGTATTTATGTCTTTCTCTATGATATGAGAAAATCGTTCCATATCCACAACAAAGCTATCTGATTTTGTGCTTGTGTTCTGCAATCCGTTCATATGATGAGAAACACAAATTTCCTTTTCTTCAAATAGTCTCTGTTTCTCAACACCCATATTCTCCTGCAAATTTAATTTATTTACAAAACATATACATACAGAAATAGTAACAAAAAAAATTAGTTTTTTTTTTCTTTGTTTGCTGAGAAATTTTGAAGAACAGAGTTCCAAGAATTCAATAGAACAGTATTCAGAGACAAAAAAAACTCACCATTTTAGGATAATCGAGAATTATTGAAGAAGATGGAGGAAGAAGGGGTGTTTTCACCTGCTAACGTACCCAATTAAGAAATC
This sequence comes from Solanum piurae, assembly GCA_029582685.1. NCBI lineage: Eukaryota > Viridiplantae > Streptophyta > Magnoliopsida > Solanales > Solanaceae > Solanum > Solanum piurae. The sequence goes on from JAJOOO010021679.1 coordinate 2,149, forward strand.
AAAGTTTGTTACCTGATACATTTGACAACAAAAACAAACAGAGAAGAGGTCTTGATTAAAAAGTCAAACTTTTTTCTCTGTACGAATAAACAACTCTATATATAGGTGAGAAATAGCAGTAACTTAATTTGAAAAACTCCTTTTTTTTAGTTTTTTTCTGATATTATCGGTTACAAAATAACTAGCTTACCAACTTCAACGGGAAAACAAACTCTTCTTCATTGAACTGCTAATTCCTTTAGAGCTCCCAAGTTCTAACACATATTTATAAATATTATATATAATATGAGTATCTTTTGTTGAATATTTAATTTTTTGGAAATGTTTTGTTTTTTTTGTTACATGATGGGGAAATTGAATTGATGGCTAGTAGAGCTGTCAATATGGATTGGTTCATCTTATTCGGGCTAATTTATATCTGCTTTGAAATTTGACGGGTCAGGTTGGGCTAGCCCATTTTTTATGTGGGCCAAAAAATGGTTGGCCCAGTCCATAAGTACGTGGGCTACGGGCTTTGCCGAGACAACCTTCTTTTCTTAAAAGTATATTTTTTAAATTAAATTATAATTATAATTTTAAAATATTATCATAAATATCGACAAGACAATATTACATGGTGTTAGTGTTACTACTTGGTAATCAAATCCACAAATAAAATTATTTTTATAATATTTATTAAATTTGATTTCAATTAAAAACATAAATGGCTAAATAGAAATATTAACCTAATTGTTTTCCAATGATCATAATAAAACACAAAAGCTATGACAATATTTCATAGGTTACGACCTATGTGTAGTACATATTTTATAAACATAATTTATATTTAAATTATAATATTTCAACCTTTAAATAGATTTTGAGTTTAGATTCTTGTTATTTTTAATACTCTATTTTATTTTTTATTTTATTAATTTTTATTTGACCCACGAGCCGGACCTATCCATATTTCTCAAGCCCCACAAATCGACAGACTTATTTAGACTGGGCTAAAAATCTCTTTTCTTAAACGGGCTCCAAAAATCGTAGCCTAGCCTTATCAAATCACGGATTAGGTCAGGCCGGCCCATATTGATGGCTCTAATTGCTAGGAATATTTGAGGGGTTTTCGGGGAAGTTATATCATGTGTTGTGTTATGTGGACAGAAAGAGACTATTTTTTATTTTATTTTAAAAAAAGTTTATAATGAGTTGTTTAGGTGTCTGTATTAATTGAAATGATTAATCAAAGAGATGACCCATCTTTGTTAGTGCCACTTATTAGTAATTTTTTTGCTAAGAATGTTTTAGGGATGGGTCCATTAGGTTGGGTGTAAAATAAGCAACTGTGCCCCCTTTGTTTTGTTTAATCAGCTTTAATCATTCAATCGAAAAATAATAATTTTCTTTATCTATTTTAAAATTTCTGATTAAGAATAGATGAATTTTAAGCATCACACTGAATTCCTTGGAAGTGCACTGTTGGCTTTTTGTATCAATTAAAATTGCTTTCTTAACAAACAATGATTATGGTTTAGAGTTTATTTTCTTCATTTTGCTTTGTTCTTATCTTTTGCCTACAAAATAGATGAGGCTTTTTATTGCGTGTGGTACAAATCTTGTTAATTAAACCAAACAAGTCTAGTTTAGCTGAGAGACGAAACTCAAGTGGAATATTCGGATATAAGATAAGGGAAAATACTGAAACTGCCATCTATCGTGCTCTCTCTCTCTAACATTAATTAGTATTTAATTAAGGGATAAAAATGGACTAATCGTCAAAAGTTTTACTTCTTTTTCCTGTCAAAGGTAAATTCCCAAATCCATTCATTTCATAAAATGACTTGTATTAGTTCCTTTTTCGTTAATTATTTAGATTCAAAGATTTTGTGGTGGGGCCTGCGGATGGGGTGTAGAAACAAAATGAAACAAGGGCTGGTTAATTACTCCTTCAATCTCGATTTATTTATCAAATATTTTATTAAAATTAACTTAACATTTTTGAAAAATATAGTGAGCAAATATATTTGAGACCCTATCAATTAATAGAGGTAAAATAATAACAAATAATATATGTAATCGAATTTCAAGTAATGTTAGATTGAATAACAATAACTAAAATTTAAAGATAAAGTCAAAAAAGTGATTAGTAAACGTTATTCAATTCTCTATGCGATTCTTTTAAGCAGGAAGCATGTTATGTCATATAGGTGTTCATCCCCTCAATACAAGAAGAAGAATTCACATCACCATAAAAGGTAAATATCATAGTGTTGATGTTGAAGAGGAAAAAGATATAGTGGTAAAGATGGGAAACAGACACATATAGGCAAAAAATGAGTAAATGGAGTGCATACTCAGCGATCGCCTTTGACCATTTTGGCAACTCCACTGGACCATCTTATTTCCCTATTACTACTAAGTATTTAGCATGCCTATTGGAGAGCCACTCAACAGTCCACTTTTGACATTATTATTATTATTATTATTATTATTAAAATGATTACTTCCATTTTCAAACTCTCAGAATCGGTTGAATAAAAAGAACAAAATATAATGCTTCTTTTAGCATTTGTTTTCCATTTTTTGAAACTTTTTTTTTGTTTACCAAATCACCATTTGAGAGGGGCGTTTTGGTTTTCAAAAATCAATTTTCTGATCAATTAATGGGGGAAAATCTGATTTGATTTATTTTCACACTTTTTAATCCAAAAGCCAAAATCATTGACTTCCAATATATATGTAGTACGTTTGATGTCCAAATTAATTTTGATATCTTTAATTTGTCAAGTGCTACATGTCACAGAACTGGGACGCTAAGCCGCCTAAATTAGTTTTTGGTCATATATACTACTTTTACTACTATAAAGTTATATATATCTAATCACTATTTTAAGTAATTGAATTTAGTTACTACAAAAATTTAATAGTTGGACCAAAATTAATTATCAATTGGAAAATCTTGGTTGTGTAAAGAAGTTGTAAAGTGGCCATCCAATGTCGTTTGTGATTGGACCACGCTGATTATATTATTACAAAAATCTTCTCCATCTCCTTATTCTCCACCAAGTGAACTTCAAAGAAAATTTCTACCCTTTTTATTGTGATAATTGATTGGAATTGGTCCCTTAATAAGATCACGTACGTTTTACGTTTTCCATGTGTTAGTAGTTCCATATCAGTATCGTGGGATAACAATTTGTCTCCGATTCTTATATGATTTTGAACAATTATCTTTTAAGTTTAATTTTATGTGGTTAATTTAAATATATCTCAAAATCAATTTTTTATCATGGTATCGATCACGTGAACCAATTCTTTTTGCATCCGATCGATGTGAAGTTGCCAAACTTGAACATGCGAGAATGTTTATAGTCCTCGTTGTTGAGTGGGATGCCGATTTCTTTTCTTGTATGGCTTTGTGCAATACACATTTTTTAAACTAATATTTGAGATTAAATCATCAGACTCAAGGTTTATTTTTTTTATCGCTAAATAATTTGAATTTCATCTTTATACTTGATGTCATCTATTATAAAAATAAGTACTCGATTGGATTCTAAAAGTTGCAAAGTATATAAATTACTTATCAAGATCTGATTCCAAGAAATTGATCAATTAGCTTAGACACTGTATTTTTATTAAAAAATATTTAATATATATAAATAATTTATCTAAAATCTAATAAGTTAACTTTAATAGAATCTAAAATTCATAAATTCAATATAAGTTTCGTTTTTGTGTATAAGAAATGACACGTGTCTAGGATTGGTAATGGAGAATCAATAAAATCAACGGCAAAAACAATATACTTATAAATATACGGTTCATTAGTATTATTTTAAATGATAATCATCAGCTAATCAATAAGGAATGAAGTCCGGCTAAGCTCACAATAATTAACCTATGAAAAAAAATACTCATATAATTTTAAATGAAAAAGAAAGTAAAAAAAGAAATGAAAGATAGTTGTTGACAAGGAAGAAACCAAAAAAGCACATGACTAGCCACGAAGCGCGGCGCATGCTATGGGTAGTTCAATGAATGCAAATTAAACTTTTTCATGTAAATAAAGAAATATAAATAATAGGAACACTCGTGCGTGAAATACACAAAAGGTTAAATCTTAGTTGGTCCAAAAAAAAAAAAAAAAAAATATTTTGATTGGTTTCGTCTTATGTTTGATATCTATATTGGGCTGCGACTCAAATTAAATTTATGCGTTGTATGATTTATATGTCACATATTCATTAATAATTTTTTTTTCTTATAAGCTCGAATTCAAGATCTCTTATAATTATATGTATAATTATATGTGTCAATCTCAAGTTGAAAACGTTTGAGGTTTTACGACTTAGTGAGGTGAATGCGTATAGCTAAAGAAGATGACATGTTTTATATGGTTAACTTAACTAGTTAATAGAAGAATAAGGACACACACAAACAAAAAAGAAATTTGAATAAAAAATATTTAATTAAAATACTTTATTAAAATTGAGATGCTTCAATTAAAATATAATCAGACTTAATTTGAACCTATAGATGAAATATCCTCCTAAAATTAGAGAATGACTATGTATTAAAACAACTACTTTAGCCATCTGCAAACTACTTCATCGCCCTCTTTCTTTGAGAGAGAACACATCATCGATCTCTTTAAACTTTTTCAGTGGAAGACCGACCAATTAAGATGTGATATTTGTTATAACATGAATATTCATTCCAGTCGGTCCAAAAGAGCACCACATTAATTTGAGTGTGGGTTGTTGTGGTAGTAGTATTTTTTTTGATAAATAAATACGTGGATATAAACATTGATAAGTACTATATAGTATAATATTGTTATTACTCTGGCCTAACTCTATCTTGAACCTTTTAAGGGATTTCTTGCTACCTTTCCAGGTACTATAGTGGATCTCATTTTTGCACATTTTGCCCGCACTATTTCACAATTTTGGGGGAATGTAATGTGATTGATTAGTTTGACTAATAATATTAGGGAAAAGGGTCAAAAATATCTCTTAATTTTGTTTTATTGGTTGATTATATTCCTACGGTTAAGATGAAGTTAATTTTATCACTGTCGTTTACAAACTTATCATTTGTACCCTCCAAACTAACGATTTTCCCAAATCAATCTCAAATTCTCAATTTCGACCCGAATTATTCATTTAAAACAAATTATCAATTAAATCCGACCCATAACCCATTTAATCTGGTCTTACATACCAAATGTAAAAAAAAAAAAGTAATAAATTCACCAAAACCCATTTCAATTCCTTATGAACAAATAAATTCCAGCCATTAATGAGCTTTTAAGAAGCAATGTTGGGAGCAAAAGCAGAGGAAGAAGACATGCCAGCCTTATGTTCATGCACAAAAATAAGAACAATATTGCTATTGAAATAATCCAATAACTTCTTCCCCAAAAGTCACTTGTATAGATGTATTCACTAGTTCTTCAAATCCGCCACACACGACGGCGAAAAGGCAGTACGAGGCGGTCAAATTCCACCAGAAAACAACAACAAGAAAGAAACTAAAACGTTCATGCTACTGCAATTTTACACAAATTCAGATCTGTGATTTCAGTTGTGAAGAAATGGGTGTGTTGTTTTCGATTTGGGTATTTTGGGGAAGAAGTAGAAATTATTGATTTTTCGAAGTTGGAACTCGCTTGTAAAAATCCGAAATTCAAACTCAAGCTCCAAGCTCCAAGCTCCATTAATGGCTATGAAGTTTCCATGGTTGGTTCTTCAAGTTTCAGGCTCCAATTCAAAAAGTAATACCCTTAGAAGCTTTTAACATTGACTTTGAAGATATTTATTACAGAATGAGTAACAACTACAACAGATTCAATGACAAGGGAGAAATCCATTCTTTTTAGTTTTGGTGGACTCAACAAGATTGAGAAAATTGAAAATTAAATTCAATGGATCGGATTAAATTTTTTTTTTATTCTAAATGGGTAATTCGGGTATTTGAGATTGATTTGGGGCAAACCGTTAGTTTGGAGGGTACATATGATGGCATGGGTAAAACTAACTTCGTTTTAACGGTAAGGGACATAGTCAACCAATAAAACAATATTTTTTTACCATTTTCCCATAATATTATATTGGAGGGAAAATTGTATATAATAACAAACTATTAATTCAAATTAAATACTATAACCATAGTTTGATTTAATTGTACCTTATAGCAAACTGTTGCTATTTCGCCTCTCTCGTGGTGAATCTCGCTCACCACTCTCGTTCTCGCTGGGCAGTCTTCCTTGTCTCTCTCGCTTTTATACAAACACAAATGTATAAAATGTGTTCGTGTTTGTTTAAAGCGAGAGAAAATTGTACATATACATATATTTTCGTTCCCCTCGCTCGCCACTCTCCCAGATCTCGCTCGCCACTCTCCCAGATCTCGCTCGCCACTCTCACTTTATACAAACACAAATGTATAAAATGTATTTGTGTTTGTATAAAGCGAGAGAAAATTGTATAGACAAATACAAATGCATATATTTTTGTCCTATACACTTATGATTATACAAATACGATCTTTCCCTGCCAGTTTTCTTTTGTTTCTCTCTTTCTCGCTTTATACAAACACATATTATACAATTGATCTTTTTGTATATGTATACCGAAACAGAATATACAATTACTTTCTTTTGTATATGTATAGCGAAATATACATATTTATGTTTGCTATGGAGCGCAATTATGCAAATTATAGCTATAACATACAAATATAATTTTTATGTTTGTTATGTGTGAAAGTTACTCTATATTGGAGCCAATATAGTTTAGTATAATCACTTCTCTGCCCAAAAATAAATAAATAGGGGACATTAAGATGTCAAGAAGAATAAAGAATATACTAGCTTTGGGAATATGTGTTACACTTTTGATCATGATCTCTATAGTTGATCTTCTTTAATGATATATGTTACGAGGGAATTTTGAGAAAGTCATGTATTGAATTGAGTTACTACTATACTCAAGATCCTCAAGAGTGACGAGAAGATCCAAGAACTTACAAGTAGAGAAAGAGAGAAACTATCATTGAATTAAAGAGTATAGAGTGGAAAAGACTTTGTACTCGTTACTCGTTAGAAGTATATTGAAGATATTTATAGTTAACTAATTTAGCTACCTAAATATATGGGCCATATTAGTTTATTGGGCCACAATTTGCATTGGGCCTTACAGTGTCATTCTATCCAACATTTATAATAATAATACTAGAATTGATCAACTATCTATCTTATTTTCTACATGTCCTTAGACAATCTATTTTGTTTCAGCTTTCAATAGTATTTTTATGGTAACATATTTTGATGTTCTAAGAGGTACTTGAGAAAAGTAAGTAATTTTTAGATATTTTGTTGGTGTTTATGCATTTTAATCTTAAAATAAAAATATTAAGTGCATATGTTAGTGGGTATAAGTTGGCAAGAATGTGGTCATTACTTTGGTGTAACTCTTGTAACCACTATTGTCATGATCTACCACTAATTCCACCCATTATTCTATCTCTTTATTCTTGTAACCTATGTAACTTATAGGTCATTCACTTATCCAATTTACTACCCATTATCTTCATATTCATTGCAAGGAAGAATTCATCACTTATAAATAGTGGTCTTCCTTTGGGTTGAAGAAGTGGAAGAGAAATAGTGTAAGAAAAGATGAAAAGTTTATATTGAGGTTAGTGTAGTGAAAGAGAGAGTTGATACATAGAAAATTATTCTAAGTCTTCAACTATATTCACTATACAAAAGAGAGTATTTATATGTTAAAGGAAGGTGTTCTTATGTGGAGGTTTTGACTCTTCAACTAATCCGGAGTTGTTTGAGTTGTACGACGTTGTTGGGCTTTTGTATCCTCGAGGGACAAGTCAAGAGTATTACTGTTGAATCGGTGTAGATTATGCCGCAGTGGGCTTGAATCTCCTTAAAGAGCTCAGCCTAAAAAATTGTTTATTCATTTTTATCATTTTATTTTCAACTGTAATATATTGTATTTGTGGTATATTACACCAGCATATTTTGATGTTCTTCTTGTTACTTATGAAAAGTAAGTTATTTGTTTAGATATTTTGATGTTCTTTTTATTACTGAAATACAAGTAAGTTATTTATTTAGCTACAAAATATTATCATTATCAACTGATCAATAATAATTTGGACATTCTCGAGAAAAGGACAAATTGTTTGTTTGCTGATTCATTTTTAATAACACAATTTGAAACTCTTAGAACTAGAATATAAGTAATGAATAATGATCAAGAACTCATCAAGTGCAATGATGATTTATTATATGTCACTTCTGTTTGGTATGGATAAAACCCTCTTCTAGAAAATATTTTTAAATTTTTTTATATTTAATTGGTAAAAATAATAGAAAAGAGTTAAATATATCCTCTACAATTCGAAATTGTTCAAATATACCTTTTTATTATACTTTCAGTACTCTTCTGATTATACTTTTAGGGCAAATATATCCCTTCTCATTATATTTTGGCGCAAATTCACCTTTAATCTTAACGGAAATACACTTAACAAGCTTAGAATCAATGATTCACTCCCAATTTCTTTATAACCCACTTGTTTAACTCATTCCTTTGCTTTGAGTTCTTTTTTTCTTTTCCTTTACAAATTTCTTGTGCTATAATATAAATGATAAAATGTGTATCACTTAACAAAGTTGTGCTGTGCTTTTCCAGCACAAATTAAAGAAGACCGTTGTTCAATATGATCACTGTACCGGAATCTTCTTACTACAACAAGGTAAATAATGAACGGTGATAGCAATTAACTTTTGGGTGGCTTTTCGGGTACTGGAAATTCTTAAAAGAGATTTTAGTAGTATTACTGAGTACTGACACTTTTTTAAAATGGGAAAATTACGCGTATAAGCAAACATATACTAGTTAATTACTTAATATAGCTATAGTTTACCTTAATTACAATTCGCGGCTTATTTTTAGCTATAATTACACAACTCATTTTTTTAGTTTTGTATAATTCACGCATTTGTATAATTCAGAATTTATATAACTTTTGTATAATTCAGAATTTGTATAATATAATTTGTATAACTATTTGCACTTCTGATGTTTGTAATTGTATAAATTCGTTATTTCGAGTTTATACAAAAATAACTGAATTATATAAATGTACCCGCGAATTATACAAACCTGCGAATTATACAAATCCGCGAATTATACAAATGAGGCAGCTTAAACTATAGCTACAACCCGTAAATATGCA
>JAJOOO010021804.1:0-30617 GCA_029582685.1 Solanum piurae
AATTTGTGTGGTTGTAAATCATTTCATTAAGGGTAAAAAAGACATTTTATAGGCAAATTGTTACTTAAAATAGAAATGTGTCATTCTTTTTGGGACTGACTAAAAAGGAAAGTATGTCATATAAATTGGGACAGAGGGAGTAATAATTAGTAAGAATCTCAAAGTCAGCTAACATAACTATCATAACATGTGTAGCTCTCTAGATGCACAAGTGTGCACGTATAAATCTCATAACTTCTATTCCTAAGGTGTGCCCTTGCAACTATGAACTTGCCCCCAAATACATATTAAAAATATTCCAGAAAAATGGGTAGGAGCAAGATAGATACTGAAACTTGATAGACAACTCTTCTGTTTGAGAAACGGGCTAAAACTTCAAAGAAAGACAGAACCGCCAACCTGAGACGCGTTAAGCTCTGGAAGACCAGGAGCACCAAAACGGCGAGGAGGTGTATTCCGAACCATCTGCATCTCAACTTCGTGACCTAGCAGGTGATGGTAAATATACCTACATAGTAGAATCAATAAATCAAACACAAGTATCCTTATAAAAAAGTTATAATCTGGTTGACACAAGCAAAATTATCTGCTAAAGGTCATCAAGTATGAAAAACTACAGCTATATCATCTACTTCAAAGTTCCCTCGTGACACCAAGACTGGACAGCAAAGCAAAGTGAATTATCTATCACATTCAGCAACAGCAAAGTAAAGCAGGAATAGTGAATTCTTGCTACATAAATGCCTCCAAGAATCACAGTATATCAACACTTGGAAGAAAGTCAGAAAGCAAATATGAGATGTGTATAAGCAAGATGTAGAAGTACAAATTTAAAGCAAAATAACACAAACAAGAGGGAGAAGGACATGTATCATTTTCTTTAAACTTCTTTTAGTAAATTCAGACATTCTCACTCACCCACTAACACTTGTCTCATCCACAGCAAAAGTTTTCATTGCAGTCTGCATCCTGTCAAAGCTCGTACTCTTCCAAACAAAGTCAACACTCAGCCCATGGGTCACATCAACCGGAACTCCCTGCAAGACAGGAATGTTGCAAATGAATTAAGAACACAAATCGCGATGTAACTTTTGTGTTAGTTGTGTGTGTGTGGGGGGGGGGGGCCCCATGACAAGAAAGAGAATAGGAAGTCCTAACTAATGTACCTGACTGGCACGAAGCTCAAGGGCAACCTCTTCTTGAGCAGTTAATTTTATCTGAAAATGGAAGAAACAATTCACCAGTCTTGGTCAAAAAGCCAGCCAAAACACACCTATACTAGATGTCGAAGAATACACTTCTCCTTCTAAGTCATCTTGTATGTGTGTTAAGGGTGTTTACAGCTTAAGGAGGCTCCATAGTTTTTCCCTTCTAAACAGGGTGAGAGATCAAGGTCCATACCACATGCCCCACTGATTGCCATGCTGGATGAGCTGCATCCCCTGAATAACGCAGTCGTAGCTCATCACCAGGTACTAGTCGTAACTCATTGTCTTCCTAATAGAACAGCACCCTATGTTCAGTCCAGATGAGTGAAGACACAAAAGAAATCCCACTTCAAGAAAGAATTGGCTATGACAACAATGTAACAACACAAGAATTTCAAGCTGATGAGAGGCATTGGAGGCAACTTTTATGAGGATGATAATATACCTTTGGGAAAACAAAATATGCTACCCGCTTCTTGTTGAGACCTATATCCCATCGAACAGTGAGGTTATCTTTACTTTGAGACTCTTTCATCATCTACCAAATAGAAATAAAATCTTGTTATGTCAGGAAGTATGAAACCTCAAAATAAAACATTACAAGACGGAGAAATGACGCTATCAGTAAAGCTTTTGGGGGTCTCATACAACATTACCAGTTTCATAACCTTGTATTCACACCAAAAAATTCATCATCCAAAAAATGATGAATTGGAAACTTACATCCCACATAGGGTATTCTTTACAGAAAAAAAAAGGACGCTATCATTAGGTAGTTGACAAGGATAGAACACATAAGAGGAAGCAATGTCTTAGATTGATTGACTACAGAATTCAATCATAAAAGAAAGAAGAAATATCGCATAATTTAAAGATTAGAAACATTTAGGAGAAAAAATAAGGTTACTAATGACTCAAGACTATTGGATAGACCCTCACTCTACTGAAATGCAATTCTAATGGTACTACGTCACCCAAAAGAATTCGGCAAGTAAAATATCTAATGGCTGACATACCTTATCATAGTCAGCTTCAAGCTTGATCAGCGGTGCAAATATGTTTTGATACTACATTAGAAGGATAAAACCAACCTTAATTAACATGTCAACCACAGAAGTAATTCATGAATACAATCCAGGGCAATTTTATGGAGCATTTATTAGACAACAAAAGCTAAACAATATAGGATAGCAATATCAAAGACACCTGATAGGCATCTTCATACTTCAAGCCAACAGGCTGAGGTTCATCATCCACACCTGGCTTCTCAAGATCTTCCAGGTTAGCATCAGGATTTGTCTTCCACAATTCTTCAATTTTATTTATTTGTTGAGCACTGATTTGTCGTGCCCGCAACTGTTCTTGCTCTGATGGAACCTGAAGCAGGCAATAGGTTACAGAAACAGGAGAGGAGCAAAACTCAGAAAGCACCATAAGAGGAATCAAGAAAGAGTATCCCAAACCTTAACGAGCCACTGCAAGAAACACCTATCATCGATAAGGGGGCACCACTGACTCAAATCCCAATTCATATCCTTCAGCGCATTAACATTTAAACATGGTTCCCTGCAGAGGAGAACAACGACACTCTCTGTCTTGGCAGAGATGAAACCAAGAAGAAAGACGTTTCGACATCCACAGTTGTAGCACTCTAGAATTGTTTCTCCCAGTGGACTATCTTTATGAAGACAAACCTCCTTGTGTTTCGCTCGGACCTACGGTGAATGTAGTGGATTAAATGCAGTAATTTCTAAATGCCTTGTTTCTAGAGTGAGAATGACAGATGTACCAACTACAGGAAAAACCAAGATACAGCTAGCAAACAGATATAGCTCATAACCTATTTTTGTAATTGCATAAATATTTCCCACTGTTTACTATAGTAACAAGATTCAAAATGTTAGCACACGCTTACATGAATATGTGTCCAATTTATAGGTGAAGTGAGTGAACTCACATCTAATGGACATTGAGCATGTAAAAGAGAGAGATCAAATAGAGTACATTAACTCCTTTAATAAATCAGCAAAAAGTACTGCCTTCGCTCTTTATTTATTTTAATAAGTAGATAATGCCTTCGCTTTTCAGCTTTGATAAAATACAAAGATCAGTTCAATTTTGCCTCTACATCTAAGAAAGTAGACTTGCAAAAGAAATAAAGTCTTCAAAAAATGGACAAGAACCTAGTAATCAGAACAAGAAGAAATGGACACAACAAAATTATAGGCCCTGATATTAGCATTCCAAACACAAGAAAACGGGTCTAAAGAACAACGGCTTCATATTTCCATGTTGAATATCAATCACCATGTCCAAGAGAAAGAACTGAACATGGGAAAATACCTCATACATAACAATAGAGTATCCGAAAGGGAAAGAAAACATTTTAAGAGGCACAAAGGATTGTTCAATAAGCTCAGTTCCTTAAATTAAACGACTAATACTAGATCATTTTAATCAAACTAGTTGGAGTTGCTTGTACAAATCCTCCACATTCTTTTTTTAAAAAATTAAGGGGTCGTTTGGTAGAGTGTATAAGTCACAACACCTCATTACAGGCAAAATCATATAATGTGATCGAGAGCAGCAATATATTCACAAGTTTAAAGTTTCCATTTCAAAAACACACTATTCTGGCCATAGGTCCACACTATTATTACTCACAATTCTCTTTACCTAAAACATCACACAGCATAGAGAAAGTAGCTTGTCAGTTGTACCAAAGCATCTGGTCCTTTTTTGGCCCATTTTCATAATCACAAGTATTTGACAAACACACAGAAAAAACTAAGCATACATACCAAGTGATTCACAATATGAGAACCTGAAGTATTCCCTCTCGAATTACAGAACCATTTGCGGCAAGATGGGACGTTACACCTAACCACACAAGCAGGATTCGTCACTCCGCAGTACTTACAAGCATGTTCAACCGCAAAATCTCCTTTTCCATACTCAAAACTCTCATCATCACCAGTCTCTTCAAAATTCAACCCGCTCATTCCTGCCGCCAATGCATCCACCGCCGAGGCCTTATTACTACTTATCCTACTACTACTACTCCGTCCACCATCACCGCCACGTGATTTACCTGACGCTTGAGAAGCATCAGACGACGACTGCGGACGATCAGGAGCTTCAGAGACTAAGGAATCGGACGGTGTAGGCCAAGCAGATGATCTAATTGGCTGTGAAAGCTCATGAAACTCAGGATAATCAAATTCTTCTCCCTGTGTGTTGAATTCCAAAAATGTGTACGCATCGTTACCCGTGTCCGGCTGCGACGCTGTGTCGTACAAACTGTTTCCCTGAGAATCCATTTTCGTTGATGACAGTACCCGTTAATCACATACGAATTCAGCGTCAGCGTTAGGGTTAGGGTTTAGGAATTTGAATGCGAGGAAGAAGAAGAAAACAAATTACGTTTTTGTTTGAGATTTGTTGGAGAGAGTTAAGGATTTACAGTGTATGGAGATTGAGAGAGATCGAAGAAGAAGAAGAGAGATAGATACAGAAATGTTGAATGTATAGGTGAGTGCGTTGTTGTTATTTTTTTCGTGAAGACGTCAGGGTAGGGGGAGGTGGAGTAACGGCGGGGAGGTCACGTGAGATAAGACTTGATGCTCTGTGTGATTGGGTGATTTTCGTTTGGTCTCGTGACTATCGGCACGTGACTCAAGGGTGGCGCGTTGAGTTGTTCTTTTTTCTGGATATAATAAATGCCTCCGTAGGATTGATAGGAATGAGTGAAGGTCGCGTATTAGTATAGAAGATTAATAGGGTTAGAGTGTCATCTTGCTTTGCAAAATTTGAGGCTCGTAAATGTTTGTTATAGTACTAATTGTATTCTTGTAGTTTTTGTCGTATGTTGTTTATTATGTTTTGATTATCACATTATTATGTTATTATTTGTTTCTTGTAGACTTTATAATGCTCTTCTTATTAACTGGTATGCTTTCTTTATTGATTATTTTCTTTTATTTGAATTTGATGCACTTAAGTCATCGATATTTGAATTTATTTATTTTTGTAGCAGAGCCCACTTAGTGAAATTTCATTGAATATATTATTATTTTAGGTGTAATTTAGGAGTAACTATTTTTTCTTAATATGAAAAATCATAACAGATAATACGTTTAAATTTATAATTTTAAAAAAATAATAAATTTAATACAAAGTTTTTGTATATTAAATTTATAAAATTTAAATTTTAAATTATCTTTATGATTAAAAGCATATATTAATAGTTACGCATGCGCCTGAGGAGTAGATTTCAAAAAAATTATGTTTTGAAATTTTAATTGAATCTCCTAATTTTTAATAAAGTTCTAATTAGATATTTTCAGTTTAGATTTCAAAAAAAAAAATTATGCCTATTTTCATTCCTCTATTAGGTATAGTAAATAAACCATATAAAATATGTCATTTTTAAATCGTATATTACGCATCAACTACATCCTCTAAAATTTATGTAATTCATAGAGATGTCCTATTTACTTAACAACCTAGTTAAATCGAAAGTATCCAATTGTATTACCTTAATTATGAGTTGAGGAGTTTCAAAACAAGGCTCTAGTCAAGTATCTGAATAAAATATTCTATCAAGTTCAAATATTATTGTTATTATATACATAATTAATTATTATTTTTTTGCGTATTACACATTTTCGTATTTTGACCAAAAAATATCTTAATTTTGTCGTTGATCGGGATAGGAGTTTAGTAATGCATGATAGTAGAGGTGAACCCACACCTTTAGGAGGGTCGCACATACACCCGTTAACTTAAAAAATATTTAATTTAAAAAATCGACATAAACTATAATATAGTTAACAGTTCATCAATGAAAAGCATTGAATAGTTCTTGTGTTGTCAGTATAAGCCAGAGAAACCATCCTGAGACCGAAATTTGAATTTAGCTAAAGTCCTTTTTCATTATTTTTATTTTAAATTTAAATTAAAGCTCATATAATAACAAAACACCGAAGTCTTCAAATCCTGAATTCGCGTCTGGATAAAGACCGACAGGTGATGAAATGGGAAAGGTGCAGGAATTGAGGTGTTTGCATTGGGGAAAGATAATGAACTTATTATGGTCATGTTCAAGCCATCTTCAATTCCATTTCTAATGGTAGCTAACAAACATTAAGAAATGGTAACCACATCTAAGTTGTAGATCGATGACTATATAAAAAAAAAAAGTGTATACCAAGTGTAACATATAGAATTGACAAAATGGTTCTGGTGCCATTTCATAATTTTAAAAAAATGCAAGTGTTATTATTAAAAGCTTTCTCTATTGGCAAAGGGCAGGTGCCATTATAAACTGCAGAAGCACCTATCTACGAACCACGTTCTCTTCATGCCACTTTTCAATCTGCACAAGCACACAAATCATACAATATCATTCCCATGTTTACATAGTTATAAAATAATATATACTAGAAATTACTTATAAATGACCATTTGAATTGGTTCAATTTTTAGTTCTTATATAACTTTATTCAAATCAACTCTTAAACGTATATATGTTAAAAACTTGTCTATTTTGGATTGTACCTTCTTTGATGTTTGCTATAACTGGTTGTTTAAATCACACCATAATTGAGATTGTGAAACTAAGTAGGCCTTTATGCATATCATCATAGAAAATCTCAGGTATCAAATGAATAGTTTTTACTTTTTTCCCATCCAAAACATTCCAAAATTCAAACATTTGAAAAAACACGAAAAAGTTGTCAACCCCAAACAATATCGCTTTTGAAAAAAAGGACTTCAACTTTGGCCAAAATTATTGATACGATACCAAATTTTATGGATGACCTTTTACCCCTGCATTATTTAATAGTATATTTTAAAGGTATATATGAGTTCACGTGGACATGTTATTACTATTTATAATGATACAATATTTACAATGTCCACGTGGATAAATATACACCTTTAAAATACACTATTAAATAGTAGAGGGGATAAAAGGTCTTTTCCCAAGTTCGATATTATTATCGCAATTTCGGATATATTTCAGACCTTTTTCCCAAAAAAGACAAACTATTTTTTATGACAAAATATCTCTACTTTGCATACCCATTCTGAAGGACAGGATGACTTGAAAGCCTTCCCAAGCTTCTCACACTCCGAGTCCTTGTTGCCCTTCTCTTCAACGCATCTAATCATTCGTTACAAGGCAAATATAAATCAAAAGTATTAATTAAAGCAACATAATAACTCTACTCCCTTTTTTTTCCGTAATGGATATAAGTATAATTAACATTGTAGGAAAAAAGGAAACAAACTTAAGGTAGCTGCGGAAACAAGCATAACAACGACGGATTTCATCAGCAATTGCATTAGCTTTAGCTTTCTCTTCCGTTTCAAACTGCAATCTCACATCCACAAAATTCATCAATCAATAGAACATATATAAAAATCCAATCCAACTACTGATTAGTAGTAGATAGAAATTAGAAGCTTGAATTCAAGTTTTGATTTCAAAATCTCAACTTAAATTTTTTGAAATATACAAAGTTTTCAGAGAGTGAGAAGAGGAGGATGGAGTGGAGACCAGATGATCAGTTGAGGAAGGAGGAGGCGGTTTAGAAACAGTGCCAAATTCATGAACAGGGCGAGGTGATTGTTCGCCTTTGGCTACTTTGTTAACATCTCTACCCCTCATTTTGTCATGTGGATCTACTTGAGCTGATGACATTTTTCCTCTGTAAACAAACACAATACTCTATTTTCTACTTTCTTCTTCTTTTTTGGTGTGTGTAAATTAAGTTTGATATGAGCAGAGAGACAGAGAGGTGAGTACTGAAGAAATAAACAGAGTGAATGCTGACACAATGCTATCAAGTTTACAAAAGACACGTACCAAATATGTAAATAAAACGTGTCACCTCACACTGATAAGGTTTCGCATGTCTTTATGATTATGATGATGATTTAAGAATTTTTTTTAAAATTGAATATTAAATGATTAAGATTATTATTTAATTATATATTTATGTTCGTTAGTGATGGTGGGATTGATATAACGGGTTGTGATTCTGTGAAGGTGAACTAATGATGTTAGTGGCTAATAATGATGGTGATGATTGTGATGATGGAGGTAGTTGATGTTATAGTAATTGGGCGAAATAATCTTATGGACTCTTATATTTGTATAAGTTTGTATTCTAGACCCTTCTACTTGCCTTGCCTTTTGTCAGCTGAATCCTTAAACTCAATTAAAATGAGACTTTTAAATCCATCCAACCATGTGTGTAGTTCACTCTCTCTTACCTAAATGACATGTCATATCCACATCACATATATTAATGTAATGTCATAATTATTTCATAACTAATTTTAAATTATTAACAAAAAATGTTACTCCACAAAAGACAAAATAATAAGTTTTATATTTTAAAAAATAAAATAAAATAGTTATTTCTCTCACCCTCCCTTCTCCTTCCTCAACCCACAATCACCATTAACACCATCTCGATTCTCCTTAAATATTTTTTCTTCTTCAAGCCATCATTGTCTATTGTTGTGACAAGGCCCTTCAAGTTTTTAAAAATCATAGTTCAATTTTTCTCAAAAATTTATCATTCGCAGCTCTTAATCGTAACCATCTACCATCATTTGAACCACCATAAATCCTTTTTCACCATTGATGCCAATAAATCACCATTAAAGTACTTCAATATATCATGATATTGGTACACAATTATACATATCACATTTTACCTAATTTCACAAAGATATCCAACAATCACATTTCATCCTTCAAAACTATTGAATCTTCGTCACCTCATGGGTTGTAAATTACCAAAAAAATTGAAAGAAAACATAGATCTACATCAATATACATTATCGTTTTTCAGAAAGAAGAAAATATGAAAAAAAAGAAAAAAAGAAAAAGAGAACAAAGAAACTGGAGAAGGCTAGGAAGGGGGAAAAGTAGGGGTGTGCACTATTCGGATTAAACCGAATAACCAAATCAAATCAAACCGAATTTTCATTTGGATTGGTTTTTTGGTTTTTCGGATTGGTTTTGGATTAATAAATTACTTTGTTTGGTTTTTTGGTTTGGTTTTGGATTTTAAAAAATAAAAACCGAAAATTGAAAAAAACCGAATTTATATATATATATAATGTTTAGGCTTAGAATTAAGTTGGAGTTAACCACTTTTGTCCCTTTTTGGTTATTGTCATGATGATTATGTTTATATTTTATGTTAGAATTACATCTATAATAGGTATACTTATAAGTATTGTGTTTTAAGTTTTATTTATGATTTATATTAGAAAGTATATTTAAGGGATTAAATATTATTACTTTGGTTATATATGTTATTAATTATTGACATAACCGAATAACCAAACCGAAAAAAGCCGAACCGAATAGAGGAAAACCAAACCAAACCAAATTTATTTTGGATCGGATTGGGTTACACTTTTACAAAACCAAAAACCAAAAATTCAAACCGAATAGTGTAAAACCAAACCAAAAAACCGAATGCACACCCCTAGGGAAAAGAGAGAGAAATAAGGGTTGATGGGGAAGGAAAAGAAGAAAGAAGTAGAAAAAATCACTTTTAATTTTTATTTTATTTTTTTAAATAAATATTTTTAGTCTAAATTTTGATGTTCACACTCCTTTAAACGCGTGATATCACGTATTTATGTCAACTCAATAATTAAGTTGCCACATAAGCCTGGTCAATGATCAGAAGGGCTTAAAATATTGAATTTCATTGAGTTTAAGGGTTCAGTTGACAAATAGTCAAGTAGAAAGGTTTAGAATACAAAGTTATACAAGTATAAGGGTGCATCACACCATTTTGCCTAGTAATTGTCATGATAGTGACGATTGATAGTGATGGTGGTTATGATGATGAAGTTGGTTGTTGTTAATAGTTGGCAATGTTGATGATGGTGGTTATGATGATGAAGTTGGTTGTTGTTAATAGTTGGCAATGTTGATGATGGTGGCTGAGGGATATATGGTGGTTGATGATGTGTTGACATAATAGTTTGCAACGATGCTAGTTGTGATGATGAAAATAATTGACAATATATAAGGATTACTGTAGTGGTGGTAAAGACTGATAGTGGTGGTGGAGATGGCGGTGATAATGATGATTGACGATGTGTTTGTGGTAGTTACCGGAGGTGTTGGTTGGTAGTATGGATTGTTCGCAATAGTGGTAGTTGTGGTTTATAATGATGGCAAAGGCGACAATGTTAATGGTAATTAATATAAGAGAAAATGGTCAAAAGCCCCCCCAACCTATAGTCGGATTCCCAACTACACACATATACTTTACGAGGATCCTATTACCCCCTTGAACTATTTTAAAATGGAATTAATCTCACCCTATATGCTGAGGTGGCAAAGAAAGTGTATCCACTCTTTCAAAGAGAGTGAGAGACGATTTTTTTATTAAAACTTTAACTTTGCAAGTAATTTCCCTTTTTCATATTAAGATTTTTTATTTTTTTTTTGAAATTATGTCATGTTTTACTTCTATCTATCTTTCTTTTTCTCTCCAACACTTCGCCGGATTTAAGTTACCGAAAAATGCCATGAACTTACTTCACTTTTCAGCTATCACTAATGCTATCTCTTTCCTCTCTCTTTTTTTCGAAGAAATTATTTTTAATCATAAACTTGAAATTATCATTCTCACACCACCAATTTTGCCGCTGCCATGTCGCCATTTCCTCCATCTTTTTCTAGATCTAAAAACCATTTGAGTATCATATTACCTTTTGTTATTGAATTCACTTTGGATTTTGCTATCATCTCTAACTCCAATATGCCACTCACTTTCCGAAAATCAACTGACCACACGAACTTATAAAAAATGCCGTCTTCTAATTCTCCGATTGGCAGCATCAAATTCTATTCAACAATGTTATCATTACCAATTGAATGAAATTTCACTAAAATTATGAAAAATAAAATAAATAAAAATATAGAAAGAATAGAAAGAAGAAGGTAATGTGTTTTTGGGTTTAATATCAATGGACAAAAAGTTATGCAAAGAAAAATCAAAAGAGGATTAAAAACAAAAGAGAAAAAGAGAAAGGAAGATATGAAAGGAAAATGTAAAATAAAGACAAAGAATAATAATTTTTTTATTAAAAAAATAATATAACATTATGTGACAGGCGAGTGTATATCACTACTTAACATAAATTTGGTTATGACTTTTTAAGGGGGTATATATTTCACTTTTAAAATGTTCAGGGGGTGATAGGACACCCGTAAAGTTGAAGTGTGTAGTTGAAATTTTGGGTATAGATTGAGGGGGTTTTAGACCATTTTCTCTTAATATAATTATAATGATGAAAGTGAAGGTATTGTAGCGGTTGACAATAATGGTGGGAAGTAGTGGTGGTTGTCAGTGATGGTTGTGATAACATAGGTGATTATTGATGGTGATTGAGGATGATAACATAGGTGATTAATGATGGTGAATGATGATAGTATGGCAGTGATTTAGGGGTTTTCATCCAATTTGGGGTATATGTGATTTTGTCTAAAAGAAATTAAATAGCTTCTATCAAAGGATGTGATGTTACTCCTCGTTTAATTAGATGTCTTAGTTTTCAGCTATGTATATGAAAATATCTTTGGTAGAAAAGACTTTCCACCAAATATGTGAATCCTAAAGAGCTATTCAAGTTCTAGACAATCTTAAAAACATCAATTGCTAATGTTCTTGACCTTTCTTTTTTTTTGGGAGGGGGAGGGGGGGTGATTTTTCCTCCACCTCTCTCCTCTCCATCATCTTTATCCCACTCTTTAACTGTACTAGAAGGGGGAAAGAAGTGAAATTTCCTAAACCTTTGACACATTTGCTCAATTCATTTGATGAGTTTCTGGGAAATTTCCTCATGGTGTCAACTCTCCATTCTGTAATTCTGTTCAATGTATATAAATATCACTTCACAATACACACAAGAAAATCACCAAAACATTAAGCCCAGAATAATGTGGCATAGCTCTTTCACTTCCCTCTCACTTTGCTGCTTATTCTTACTATTAACAATATCAACAACACATTGTTACCTGATTTCCCCACCATTGTTAGACTGGATCAACTCAACCTGCAAAGAATGCTCAGATAAGTCAGCAGACATAAACTACAACTTCTGTGTTACTTCACTCCAAGCAATTCCTATAACTCATGTTACCAACTTACAAGGAGTAGGAATTGTAGCAATGGAGCTGGCTCTAGAAAATGCAACCAACACGATTTCAACCATTGAGAAGATGCTCAGTAGCAAAGAGTTTGATCCTTTTGCTATGAACTGCTTAAGAGATTGCTTGGAACTTTATGCAGATGCTATTACCATGCTGGTTGATGCTTTTGTCGCGTTCTTGGCTGAGCATTTTGATATAGCTACTGTACTAATGAGGACAGTTATGGATGCGACATCAACGTGTGATGAAGAGTTCACTGAGAAGAAAGGAGAGTTGACACTACTAGCAAAGGAGAATTACAATCTCTTCCAATTGAGTGACATCTCCTCGTGCATCATTAAACAAGTTTCCTCTGTTCCTTCTCAGCTAACTAATGTATCTTCTTAAGATGTGGCAGCTATAAATTGTGTACTGAATGGGACATCAAAGGGTTGCTAAATTCTTGTAGAAATACTGATCAACAAGTCTTGTTATCCCCATCTCCCTTTTCCTTTTCCCCTGGCAAGGATATTTGCACATCAAAGTTGAAAACATACACATTAGAGGTCAATTAACAAGAGAACTGGGACGAACACAAGATAAATGGTAACAACAAAAAGAGCACTATATAATCAAGTGTTAAGATCCATATAGTTAAAGGTGAGATTTGTCACTTCAAAGGCCCTCCCCAAACTGTTTCTGAAAACCCATCTCCATCCCCTTAGACCTCACGTTACAATGTGCAAGCAAGCTTCATAAATTTCAGTCTAGATTGTTCAGAAGAGGCAGCTCTTAGCTGCTTTCTCGGCAATTGTGTGCAGTCAAGGAAGGAGATTACCAGTACTTGCAAGCCACAGCTGACTGTCATAATTTATCAAGACATGAACTGGTGGAACCCTTGATAAAGCAAGGTTCGGTAGGTATGAATTATACTGCTGAATAAAACATACAGTTATGGGAAACAAAGTGCACGATTTTGTTAGCAAGAAACTTTAGTCAACGCAGAAGTAAATGTAACTGGAGTATATGATTACCCAATACCCTCACTGTTTAAACCAAAGATAAACTTGCTAGTCCATTAAGACAAACATACACAGAACATTTAAAAAATGTTACATTACAAATATTATCTTTGTACGGCATAGCATAAAGGAGGGTTTTCTGGGGTGCTCATGAAGATATATTTGTCGAATGAACATCAATGAACTCCCTAATACTTGAATGAACTAGAACAAATCTTTTGTAAGTAAACGGACAATATAATGAACCAAGGGAGGGGTGGATATTTCCTTTTCTCTTCTCAATTTTATCTAAGAAGCAGTGCACCAACCAAGCATCGGAGATGATGACAACAAAATTTGAAGTCAGTCTGCTGGCTCACGTACTGATCAGTTGGTACTCACAATGGTCCAAACTGGTGTGGCTTCATGGAACCTTCTCAGAGCAAATTTGCATTTCTTTCCATGATTTGGGGATAACCACATCCAAACAAATAAAGAGTTGAGAAGTGAAAACTATCAATTGGCTAAGCCTGAAATGTTCTCTTTAATTGAGTGGGGACAGAAGATAACTTCACAGTTGGCACTAATATAGCCAGTTGGCACTAGTAAAATGCTTAAAAAGAAACAATCATGTCCATCGTCCAGTATGTTTTTTGATAGTTGCCCATCGTCTAGTATAACTTCTTTGATACATGTTTTTCTATAGCACTACATCAAAGATGCAAAACAGGAATTCTCATTTTTACCACACTAATTACACATTTACACTTGCTGGAAATATGATTTCTCAAAATTGTTGATACCATACCGAACAGAAAAGAGAAAATCTGAACTCTACTGTTCCAATTGAGTTCTTTTTCTGATAAAAGCATGGATTAATCATCTCTTTTATTATTGATTTAGGAAATTAGGTAGAACAAATGATAAAAACACATTGTTGCATTACTTACTAATAACCAGGTAAGACATCTGCCTAAAAATGAACGCAGTATCATCAATTTTCTGCTTATATGTATTTGTTTCAGTTTGAAATTATCTAACCATGACATGTCATGTGCTTTCCTCCTCTCAGAAATATGCATAGCTGAGAGTTATTCAACTAAGCCCAGATACTGCTAATCCTGCAAGCTGACCTAGATTATATAGGCTCTTCAAATTTGTAACAAAATTTACAGCAGATTTGAGCTTTCAACATTCCTAGAACATAATCATGCAACATGTAGTAGTCTAACTATGAAGAGCGTGTGTGTTTGTACTCAGTGAGCAAGAGTAAATTCATTAAGAAAAGCTTAAGATCATGATAAGAATATCACAATTCAGGATTAGCCAAGGCAGTAAAGCACTTAACCTCAGGCTGTATAAAGTATATTACTTGAATTTAGGCAATCCTGTACCATGCCTATCAAGTTGTCCAATCAATAGGACGACTGTAACATCTAGCATATACAACAATAGTATAAAAGATAAATACATTAATATTTAGCAAAAAGAGTAAATTGTTAATGCTGTAGTATTTTAGCAGGGAGATAGATAACATTACCTGGAGACCTCCAGTCAGTCAGTTTCAAAGTTTAACTCTCCTGTCAATTGTCTCCTTTCAAAAGGCTAGATTTCTCGCTTGTTTGCCATTAAATGTAACTATTGATGATGTTTGATTAAGTAAACTTAGCTCTATACTATAGTCGGAACAAGAAGTTTAGAAAACCTTCTGGGACTGACATGGTATAAAGCACAAGTGAAAATAACCGAATGATGATGCCATGAGTTGCTAAAACCAGAGACAGAGAGGGGGCAGGGAGAAGAAATTAGAAGATAAAACCGAAGATACAAAATTTACAAATATGGAAGATCTTAATTTTGGCATGAGGTTCAATATTTAATTGTTTTAGCTAACCTGGTTGTGGGTAGGGGAGGCAGTGATGTAGCGAGGAGAGAGAAGGGAGAAGTGTAAAGGACAGATCTAGTGGTGGAGGTTGTGGCAGAATGGCAAGTGAAAAGAACGTGAAGGGTAAGAGTGAAGGTTCAGTGGTGGTGATGGCAGTGGTGATGAGGATGATGCATTATAGTGGAGGAGGGAGAATGAGGAAGAAGAAATAATATTTTTTTGTTAAATATGCAAATATGACTTTCACGTGCTTATAATAGGTGTATTACACACTATGCCATGTCAACAATGTGTCTAATAAACACAATTTGAATATAGTTCAAGTGTCTAAATGAAATTCTTTTAGATGCTGATTGATTAGTTCTTATAAAAAACTGATTAGCTGTTATTACTAAGATCAATGTGTATACATAGCAAAATATATCACAAGGGATATGATTGTTCACGAAAAATCTTTTGATCATATAGGTACAAATTCAAACAACGTAATATGTTTGCATTGAAAAGTACAAGTTTGCTAGTGGAAACTGAAGCTTAAACAAAAGCAGTGACGGAGAACAGAGGAACTATCTCATTTTATAAAATTGGATACTTACATACAAGCTGCTACACTCTTCTTTGGCAATACAAGAAACTTTAGTACCGTAAAATGTAAAATGTGATTTTCTTCAGGTTTAGGGAGAACAAAAGCCTGAAGGACCTCCAAAAGCACTAATCTGGCTTAAACTTCTGCTGCATAAATCCCTTCTTCATCACTTTCATTTCTCCTATTGTCATCCTGACGTGATGTTAGACCATGTTCTTTAAGGTAGTTCTGTTGGTCCAATGTTTTCCAGTCACTCAGCTTTATATACCCTAGCAATGCCTTCTCATGGATCAGGCCGCCACTGGAAAAGGGCTACTTACACAGAAGCTGCTACACCCTTCTTGGTAACACAAGTACGTTTAGTACCATGAAAATTTGCCTTTCTTTCGAAAAAAATAGTGTCAGCAAGACTTCCAAAAGTGTTAATTTTGCTTAAATTTCTGCTGCATGAACCCCTTCATCATCATCATCATCACTTTCATTATCTTTTTCCTCACCTGTGCCTAGTAACAAACTTTTCTGATCTACAGGAACAGCATTTCTTTTGTAGTTCCAAACAAGCATTGAAATGTAATCCTGAGGTGAGATCAGACCTTGTTCTTTTAGGCAGTTCTGTTGCTCCTCTAAAGTTTTCTGGTCACTCAGCTTTATATACTCCAGCAGTGCCTTCTCATGATCGGGCCTCCAAGCCACTGGGAACGGGGTATAATCAGTTTCCGGTACCAGGGACATGCGGGTGTACATGAGCCCATCAATTGATTCCACCAGACCCATCCTCAGCAAGTTATGGTATTCTGGTGACTGTCCCTTTTTCTCCTTCAGAGGACGACTAAGAGTCCTAGAACCAATCTTGTAAACCTTTGCTCGTGACCGAAGCTTGTATTTTGCAGCATAGAGCTTAGCAAGTGAACCCCTAATGATATAAGAACAAAAATTAACAATCTTTTTTCTATTATCAGCATACCTGAACCATTCCACCATTGTTGACAAAAGCTTATTCATCTGAGCATTTGTATGGGCCTGAGTTGCATGAAACATTCTAAAACACGGCTGTGGATCTGGATCCCTGTCTCCCTTGAGAAAGTTCAACTTTCTAAATTGTCTAATGCACTGTTTCAGGCTAGCTGTGACAGAGAGCAGTGTCCCTACACCCTTTTCACTAATGATTTTCCCACCGGTAGCAGTATATCGGAGTGTGGGATAGACTACTCTACGGCACAATACATGATCAAGAAACATAATACCTTTTGTTATGTGTTCAATAGGAAGGCTCTCATTGTCAAGCTTGAGCATGTATTTCTGATCACAGAACTCAATCAACTGCTTTCTTAGTGTTGCAGCATCTGCTCTTGGTCCCCTTACCCCTATTAGAATGTGACCACCAAAACGGATGTAATCAATCTTCCTGGTCTTGTCAGGCCCACTGGTAGGAACAAATTCGGGCCAAGAAGTATTTCCTTGTTCTACTTCCCCATCAGGACTATTCCAAATGACATCATTCTTCGAAGGCCGATAAAACTCCTGAATCTTACCTTCCATCCAGCGGTCCAACTCATCAAGGCAAACATTAGCCAGAAGTGGACTAAGTATACCACAATGCCCCCATGAAGGAACTTTCTCAGCCTCCTCTGGAGCAAACCCAAAGAACGATTCCAGCCAGTATGGATCAGGCTTAGGCTCGTCATCTGCTAAGACTCTCTTCTTCTGATACTTTCTTTTCGTCTTCTTCTTTTTCTCAACATCATCAGGTCTGGTAGTTACCACAGGAGTAGTTAAAGCAGCCTTTATCAAATCAACTACATTCTTATCTCTAACATCCCTCATTAAAGCACTAATGACCATCCCAACCTTCATCCCATCCAAAACTGTACTTAAATCCCCTTTTATATACCACAAATACCCTGCAAAGCTTCTCCTAATAACCCTCAAAGCTGTATGTGCAGTCCTTCCAGGTCGAAAAGCAAACGACTTCTGCGAAAACCGAGCTTCATAAACCGGCTCCAATATCATAAACAACACTTCCTGCACAATCCTATCCTGAAACGCACTTGGCTGTGTTGTAGTCAAGATAGCTTTAATCTTCCTCTTCGACAACGACTCATAATCCGTCTTATCCCTAGGAGATTTAATAAAAAACTCCAACCTAGCTCCCCATTTAAATCTATTATCTAAAACTGCATTTCTCAAAGCCAACAAATCCTCAAGTGCTGGCCGAGTAATCGCACTGCGAGGCATATACGCACCCGTATCATCAGCAGAAACTTTTTGATAAGCTAATACCCACAACTCAAATCTCCTTAAATAATCAGTTAAATTATTTACTGTCTTATCAGGTTCTCGAAAACTATCAATCCACATTTTACAACAAAGTGATATACTATCTTCTTTCATCAAGGTAGCCGGATCATTCGGGTCCGGTGCTCTCCTATTAGGCTGTGTGGAAGTATACATAAATGCACGAAATACAGTAAAACCATTATTTCTAGGGTTACAAATACTCAATTCAGGGATAAATAAAGCATTGATTTTTGCAGAAAAAAATGAAGAAAATTGAAGTACCCGATAACTGGATAATACTATACGTTGATGCATCTGCGAGAGAAAATTCTTCGAATAATTATTCAATAATTAGAGTTGAAATGAAAAAATTTGAAAGAAAATTGAGAAAAGTGAAAACCATTAAACCCTATTACTAAACCCTAAGCGGGTATCGACCCACGAGCTGTTTCGGGTTATTTACCACAGAGATATTCGGATCCAAAATGAGGATACAATTTGCATAGAGTAGCCAGTTTTCATCCGAATTCAATGTTTTAAAATATAACTCATTTTTTAAAAAAAAAAAAAAACTCTATCTCAAGTCAAAACTAAACAACAAATTAAAATCGAAGAGTATTTCTTTAAGGGGAAATTATGCGGTTAAGCAAACTTATACTACTTAATTAGTCATCATAGTTATAGTTTGTTATAATTACCACTCGTGACTAACATTAATCATTAATTATGTAGGCTGACTTTGAATTTGTATAATTAGTCACGTTTGTATAATTCACCACATTTGTATAATTAGCAACTAACAATTCTTTGTTTGATTTGTGTTTGTATACAATGGTTTGTATATGATGATGATTTGTCTTTGTTTTTTCAGTTTTATCACCATATACATTCAATCTTTTTGTGTATAACTTTTTAAAGTTTGTATAAACACGTAGTTTTTGGATTTTGTATAATATAATTTATATAATATAATTTATATAATATAATTTGTATAACTGTATAAAGTTCATATGTTTATGTTTGTATCAATTCGTTATTTTGAGTTTTATCATATTTATATAATTCCAGACTTTATATTACTCAATTATACCGCCCTTCTCGCTCGCCTCTCTCCTCCCACTCCCAATCTCGCTCGCCAGATATACAAACACATTTGTATATATATACCAGTTACATACATACAATTATCTAACCGATATACATGTACAGTTCACCTCTCTCCCACAATATGCCCTCTCTCGCTCTCCTCTCTCCTCCCCTCTCCCAATCTCGCTCGCCTCTCTCCTCCCCTCTCCCAATCTCACTCGCCACTCTCCTCCCTATAACATGTAGCTATAAATCATAATTAACAAACTATAGCTATGGAGTGTAATTAAGCTATATTTGAGTGACTATATGCGAAAGTTCCCCTTTTTTTTAATTTATAATCAGTGGTGGCTAACTTTAGGCAAAGATACACTTGGTTTTCCACCCAGTGTGTGGAGCCTGTATTAGAGTCTCAACTAAATTTAAATCGCACGCTGCAGGATCCATTTGGGAATGTCGCTACAAATACCGTAATACATTTTGATTTTGCTAGCTATCAATATATTTGTTTCTAGATATATTAGTTTAGCCATGGTAAGGAGATTATTTTTGTATTAAAATTGAAGATTGTTTATACCAATAAAATTGAATTTCAATTTATACAAATAATTTTTAAAAATAAATTTATTTTAAGGGTCCAAGTTTTTAATATTTAATATATATTATATATAACTATTTTTTATACAAATACATGAAAATATTCTTAATCAAATGAATAAAATGCACTAGGGCGGCCAAATTAATAACTATTAACCACATGTAAAGAAATTTCATTTTTTCTAAATACATAACAAACTATACAACAGATTTTACCTAATTTCTGTTTCATATAAGCATTGAATTGTAAGCAAATTATTCCATACACGACATTATTTGATAAGTTTGATTTGTCATTTGGCTATCTATATTTTTATTAATAGACAGAAAGTGTAGCTTTTAGAGTAGAGTAAGGATTATGGTGTAACGGTAAGTATCTATTTATTTTCAATTAAATATGATTAGATTCGAATCTTGTGGGATACAGAGTGTTTTTAATATAAAGAGTGTTTTACCTAGATTTTCTAGCACAAATTTAATGAAATTTTAATAAAATATTCTAAAAGTTGCGAGATTTTAACTTTTTATTTTAGATATTCTTTTTTAAAAAATAAAAACTTTGCAACATATGGATTATGATATCATGATATGTTATTGGAAATCGTATACACCACACATATTAAAATATACCTTATAATAAAAAAGATATTTCAACAAATTTATTTCATCAATTATCTTATAAGTCCACCACCATGTATAAGGTAAAAGCTACGTTATATGTACATTAATTAGACACAATATCAAATACGTTTAATCTCAATGAAGTTGGAATTAATTATATGATTTTTTTCGATCATATATCAAATTAAATTCATCTCATATTAATATTATTCAAAATAAAAAATAAAAAGTAATAAAAGTCCTATATTATCTTGTAACTAGCATGATATATCGGCTATATTATAGCCAATATAGATCCTTTTTTTTTCTTTCTAATTAGTTCTCCATCTTTCGTTAAGTTTTAATGTACTATGCGAGATTGTAAATTTTACCAAACAAGTTCATTCGATGTAATTTTAGGTCTATATTATCTCATTTTAATATCTTTTGCTAGTTTTTATATTTTATGCGAGATTATAGGTCTTACGAAACAAGTTCATTCATCAACGTAATTTTAGATTTTATTATCTTCACTAAGAGTGTTTGGTATGTGAGATTATATGTAATTATTATTTATGCGGACAATAAAGATGACAATCAATATATATATATATATATATATATATATATATAAGATTACAATCAATATTGCATTACTAGCTAATGCTGAATTTTCTACAAGTATCAAAATGTTAACTAAATATTGTATTACTAATCCTAGATTTTGTGCAAATATTATATAGGAATTTTACAAAAATAATTGGTTGGGTTCACGATTTACTTTTTTCTATTCGGTATATCGTATACTAAATACCTATATGGCTATATCTGTCATTGTCTTTTTAATTAGTAAGTATTACTTTTGTTCCAATTTATACGACACAATTTTTTGATTTAAATTTGAGCTTAAATTTGGATACGAAAATTTCAAAATAAAATTTATATATTTTAAAATTACGTAAAAAGTATATTATAACCTATAAATCATAATAATTGATAATTTAAAGTATTAAAAAGATATATAATACGTCATTTGAGCCTAACTAATATTTATTTAGTGATGATAAATCAAGTTTTGCCTTTTTTCATCCTTTTAATTCGTGAAAGTCGGCTCTAAAAGAACAAATTTTCGATTTGTGGGACTTTCTGTTAATTTGTATACGTAATTAGTGTAACGGATTTATCTGAATTTTCGAAAATTATATTGGGAATTAGTTTTGTAGGTTATTTATAATAATTATTTTTTAATTATCACTTTTTAGAAGAAGAAAAAAATATGTCCATTTTTATACCCTAGTAGATCTTCATTTTCGGATATAAGAGATCTGAAATGCAATTTTCTTCTATTCATTTTATAAGTAAGCTAGAGATCTTAATTCCTCGCTTCTTCTTCTCTCTTGTTAGTAGGTTTACCTTTTCATATTCTGAATCTCGTTAGTGAAAATCTCCGTACTTGATATTTCTTGTTAAATAAGAATATTGTTTATTATCACTCTTTGTACTTATTCATGGCGCAGTCTACTCCACAAGTGGAACTGCCAATCTCAGGTTTGTCACTAATTTTCCCATCTTTTTTTAACTCATTTATGATCAAAATTTGATACACTTCTTGTTAAATATAATAATTCAAAAAGAAAAAACGATCTTATGCTACATAGTATCTCGTTAGACAATCGAGACGCATGGTCTATGTTAATATATAGACGATTATATTAACATGTGATGTATTAAATTATGATAATTCAATACCCTTCTGGGTGAATGAGTGGTTTGGGCACGAGACTTTTCATGTTGGAGGTTTAAAGTTTGAAACTCCTTGCCAGCGAAAGTAAGGGTTTGCCTTCTGGATTGACTTTATCGCACTGGGTTTGCCTACTGCGGGTTACTTCTATGACGTATTCAATTATGATAAATCAATATCCTTTTGGGTGACCCAGTGATTTGGGCTTGAGACTTTCATGTTAGAGGTCTAAAGTTTGAAACTCCTTGCCAGCAAAAGTAAGGGGTTTGTCTTCTGGGTCGAGCTTGTCGCACTGAGTTTGTCTAGTGTGTGTTACTTCTCCTGTTTGGTTTGTGAGCTATTACATAGGGTGGGGTTTTACCGTGTGCGTCCCAAAGGGTAGCAACTACGGGTTTCCCTTGTCATAATTTTTTTTTTTTGATAAATCACTTTCACCTGGTTAGTAAGGATTCGATTAGTTTCAGTCCTTGTTGTACTAATTTTTCATTTTGTGGTTTAGAATCAAACAGGCAAATATCAGAAGATGAGACAAATGAGCAGAAGAAAATTGGAAGAAAATCAAATATAAACTATGGATGGTGGTGTAGAATATTTATATACATCATTTGCTTAATTGGTGGGCAATGTGCAGCTACACTTTTAGGAAGATTTTACTATGATGAAGGTGGAAATAGTAAATGGATGGCAGCATTTGTTCAATCATCTGGTTTTCCAATATTGATTCCTCTCTTCTTTTTCTTCAAATCTCCCAAAAAAACCGATTCTTCACCCCTCGAAAAGCCATCAAAATTCACCCTTTATATGATCTATATAGCTTTTGGACTACTGTTAGCTGGTGACAATTTGTTGTATTCATATGGAATGTTGTTTCTCCCTGTTTCAACATTTTCCCTGATTTCAGCATCTCAATTGCCCTTTAATGCCCTGTTTTCCCTCGTGCTAAACGCGCAAAAATTCACAGCTTTAATACTCAACTCTGTTGTGGTTGTCACAATCTCAGCTGCATTACTAGCAGTTAACTCAGAATCTGAAACTAGTGAGGAGTTTTCAGGTGGAAAATACGCCATTGGATTCATTTGCACGGTGGCTGCATCATCAGCTTACGCATTATACCTTTCTTTATTAGAGTTAACATTCAAGAAAGTGACTAAAAGTGAGTCATTTGACACAGTATTGAAAATGCTGTTTTATCCGTCCTTCGTTGCTAGTTGTTGTTGTGTTGTGGGGCTATATGTTAGCGGAGAAATGAGTATTTTGACAGCAGAGATGAATGGTTTTAGCAAAGGCGAAATTTCGTATTTGATGACATTGATCTGGACTGCAATTCTTTGGACAATTGGTTGGATTGGTATGATGGGATTGATCTCTGAAGTATCTTCTTTGTTCTCAAATGTTATAGGTACTTTGGGTTTGCCTACTGTACCAGTACTTGCTGTGTTTTTCTTTCATGATAAAATGGATGGTGTAAAAATCATTTCTTTGTTACTTGCTGTTTGGGGATTTCTTTCTTATGTCTATCAGAATTATCTTGATGACTCCAAAGACAAATCCACAAAAACAGAGGACATTGAATCTCCTATTACTCATTAACAAATTCCAAATCGCGAAAAACATAGAGCGTACATGCTACATTATCCATCCATCTGTGAAGCTGAGGCTAGAGGAAAAGCGTAATTCTACATTCTCATGCTCTCCCTTCCGTCCGTGAAGCTGAGGCAAGAGGAAAAGCGTAATTCTACATTGTCATTAGGTTAGTTTTCCATTTGGATTTTCAAATTGTGTCAGTTTTTTTTAGAGTAGTGATGTTTATGTAGTAGTGTGTTGATTTGAAAATATGAAGTTTTTATTATTATTGGACTCTTTGAATTGTGAAAAATTAGAGTATTCCCTTGGCTCTTGAGTGATGAATTCAGTATGGCAACATTTATTCTCCTTTTATCTTTAAAGTTGAAGAATATTTGATATTTAATTCCAGGATTTATTAAAAATGGTTATTATTACTAGTAATTGTTTAATTAAGAAAGAATAAAATAAGTTACAAAATCTAGATGACAGTTACATATGATCTTTTTTTTTAAAAAAGTTGTAATCTATTTAAAGGTTACTATAATTTGTTGATTGTTGCTCTTTAATCATCCTTTAGTTAGTAAAAGCAAATAATCCCAGATATAGAAATTATATTAAATTATCAAGGCAATTTAAGTAAGGATTTTTTAATTTAGTACTGGTTTCCCATAATCACATTTTCTTTCTATCAAAAATATTTTAGACGATAGCCTCTAAAATTTCCAGTAAATTTTATTTAAATATTTAAATTATGATATATTTTAATTGAATACGTAAATACATGATAAAATATTCAATATGATAATTGATATATAAAAATATATAGTGAAATACCAAATATCATATTGAAGTATATAGTTACATAAATAACATATATAGATATTATATTATTATTATTGTTATCATTAAAATACTAATAAATATGCAACTTGGACTACTTTATTTTGATCGAAATGACAAAAAGAGTTGTTTTTACTTTCTTTTGAATACGTATTTCTACATGTGTAATGTGTTAGTAAGATACACAATTGAGACCTTTTTTTGAATTGTCGAAGTCATAATATTCTATTATACAAGTATATATTAATCGCAGTTGAACAAATTATGGTTATCGATTTATGATACCGCAAAATATCAAATCATACCGAATTAAATTGATATGTTAATGGTATAATAGTTTTAAAAACCAAATATCAATATTACCGTACTGAATTTTTAAATACCGTACCATATCATACTATGTTCACCCCTACACAACAATGTTTGATAAGTTTGATTCGGTTATTTATTACTCCCATCGTCCATCTCTACTGCTTGTTTAGTATACTAAAAATAATATCTAACTTTATTTGTCTAGTTTGAAAAAATAAGAGCTAATTTATCATTTTGTATTTAGGTTATTCTTGTTATTAAATATTTTTTAATTTTTTAATATTTAGGTGACTTATAATTTATAGAAATAATATATCTGTTTATTATTTTTTAAGTCAAGTAAAGTCAAATATAAACAAGTAAAAATGAACGAAAAGAATAGTAATAGACCAAAAGACATGCGGTATGCAAAGTAAGAATAATGGTAAGATGATAAGTACTGTTCATTTTTAATTAAGGGTGTGTTTGGTATGAAGAAAAATGTTTTTCATGGAAAATGTTTTTCTAGAAAATGTTTTTCTGGAAAACAAGTTGATTTTTGACTTATTTTCTCATGTTTGGTTGGTGAGTAGAAAATATTTTTCGGAATAGATTTTTAGTGTTTGATTTATGAATGATTTTTTTTTTGAGAAATATCTTTTAGTTTTACTAGAGTAGAAAATAATTTTTAAAAACAAACTTAAATTTTTTTTGGGCGGTGGAGGGTGGGGGGTCGAGGGTAGGGGTGAAAAATTGAAATTTTGAAGTTGAAAATATTTTTTTAAAAATAAACTTAAATTTTTTTTGGGGGTTGGGGGTTGGTAGGGGGTGGGTGGGGTGGGAAGGGGTCGAAGTTTGGGGTGAAAAAATGAAATTTTGAAATTGAAAATATTTTTTAAAAACAAACTTAAATTATTATTTTTTGAGGTGGGGGGTTGAGGGTAGGGGTGAAAAAATGAAATTTTGAAATTGAAAATATTTTTTAAAAACAAATTTAAATTTTTTTTTGGGGGTGGAGGCTGGTAGGGCTGGGTAGGAGGTGAGTGGAGGGGGGGGGGGTCAATGGTAGGGTGAAAAAATGAAATTTTGAAGTTGAATTTTTTTTTTAAAACAAACTTAATTTTTTTTTTTTGGGGGTGGTCGAGGGTAGGACAAAATAAATTTATTTTTTCAACAAAAAAAAATTGTAATTTGAAGTTGGAATAGAGTTTTGGAAAATGTTTTCCTTAAGTTTTGAAGGAAAGTCATTTTCCTTAAATTTGAGAAAAATGAGTTGATTTGGAAAACATTTTCCAAAATATTTAACCCAACCAAACATGAGAAAATTTCATACCAAAACACACCCTAGATGTCATCAATTTTTTTTGATGAAAGTGTTTGTTTTTTAGTAAGGAACATTTTATCATGATGTGAAATTTTCTAATACGAACATGGCCGTATCTATTAATTGCCTTTTAAATTACGTATTATATTATTAGAAGGTAATCATGAAGAAATACTACGTCATTTGAGCCAATCTCGTACCAACCTGAACTATGGTATAATGATGAAATTATTTTATTCGTAATTAGAGGTCTCAAATTCAAGCTCTGAATATAAAAAAAATTATGTTGATATAGCGCTACCCAAAATAGATCCTATGACGTAGGATTTAAATTTAATTAAAACTATAATATGAACACCGAGTGAAAAATAAAAAAACTCATATACTCTGAATAAGTCAACTTTGCCCTTTTCCATCCTTTTAAAGTAGTCAAAAATGGCATACAGACACAATACAGTTGGCTCTAAAAGAGATGATTTTCAACCTGTAGGACTTTCTGATATTTTGTATACAAGGGGGGCGGAGTTAGGAGTACAACCGATTTATCAGAATTTTCTTCGTCGAAAAATTGTAAATCTCGTTGACTTCTTAATATGTTGTGTTTTTTTTAATATTTTAATCATTTTGGTGAAAATTTTGATTCCACCAATTTACGTGATGTTTCTTTACTTTCTTTATTAAAGAGGAACAGGGCTTTATTATCACTCTGTGTGTTAACTTATTCATGGAGAACTCTACTCAACAAGTGGAGCTACAAATCCCAGGTTTGTCACTTATTTTTCCTTTCAAAAGTTGTTTTTTCCCATCTTTTTTAGCCTTTTTTATGATCAAAATTTGGTATATTTCTTGGTAAATATAATAATTCAAGAAAAAGTAGGAGAGGTATATAGGGTATGTTCCTATGATTCTTTATAGTATCAATCACCTGAATTCAACTGGTTGGTTATTTGAACTTTCAAC
Source organism: Solanum piurae (assembly GCA_029582685.1). Lineage (NCBI taxonomy): Eukaryota > Viridiplantae > Streptophyta > Magnoliopsida > Solanales > Solanaceae > Solanum > Solanum piurae. Next base: position 27,145 of record JAJOOO010021804.1, read on the forward strand.
TGTTCGATTAAATTAATGGATAACTATTTTGGTACTAATTGTTGATTTTGTGGTGTATGACACAAAGAATCAAGCAGGCAAATAGCAGAAGATGGTGATACAAATACAAATCAGCAGCAGCAAATTTCAAAAAGATCAAATAAACACTATGGATGGTGGTTTAGAATATTTTTATACATCATTTTTCTACTTGTTGGCCAATCTGCAGCTACACTTTTAGGAAGATTTTACTATGATGAAGGTGGAAATAGTAAATGGATGGCAACATTTGTTCAATCAGCTGGTTTCCCAATCTTGCTTCCTCTGTTTTTTCTCTTTAAATCTTCCAAAAATACCGCCTTTTCATCGCGCGAAAAGCCATCAAGATCTTCCCTTTTTCTCATCTATCTGTTTTTTGGACTAATGTTAGCAGGTGACAATTTGATGTATTCATATGGACTATTGTATCTTCCTGTCTCAACTTATTCCCTCATTTGTGCATCTCAATTAGCCTTCAATTGCCTGTTTTCGCTCCTACTAAACGCGCAAAAGTTCACAGCTTTAATACTCAACTCTGTTGTGATTGTTACAATCTCAGCTGCATTACTAGCAGTTCACTCTGAATCTGATACTAGTACGAAATTATCAGCTGGTAAATACACGATTGGATTTGTATGCACGGTGGCTGCATCAGCAACTTACGCGTTATACCTCTCTTTACTAGAAGTAACCTTCAAGAGAGTGATCAAAAGTGAGACATTTGACACAATATTGAAAATGCAAGTTTTTCCTTCATTTATTGCTAGTTGTGCTTGTGTTGTGGGGCTATACGCGAGCGGAGAAATAAGAATTTTGACAGCAGAGATGAATGGTTTTAACAAGGGCGAAATTTCGTATTTGATGACATTGATCTGGACTGCTGTGCTTTGGCAGATTTGTTGTATTGGTTTACTGGGATTGATATTTGAAGTGTCTTCTCTGTTTTCTAATGTGATAAGTACTTTGGGTTTGCCTGCTTTGCCAGTACTTGCTGTGATTTTTTTTCATGATAAAATGGATGGTGAAAAAATCATTGCATTGTTGCTTGCTGTTTGGGGATTTCTTTCTTATGTGTATCAGAATTATCTTGATGACTCCAAAGCCAAATCTTCTAAATCTGAGGAGGATGAAGCCACTATTACTCATTGAGAAGTCTAAATGACGCTAGAGGCAGGAGGAAAAACGTAATTCTCTAGTGTCGTAGTTTTACCTTTCATTAGAATAGTGATGTTATGTAATGTGTGATATGAAAATATGATCCTTTTCTATTATGTGGGGGAAATTGACTACAATATGATGATTCATTTGATCAAGGTCATAAACCATCATGGGATTAACATTTTATATTATTCACTATAGTCAAAGTATAAGTGATCAAATTGATCAACTTTTACAATTACAAGCAAATATAGTGGTAGATTTTTCCCTATATAAAGGTGAATTATATGTAATCAATTAGTTATCCTATTTAACCCACCCCCACTAGTTTTTTGGTTTATTAGTTATAGCATCTTCAGTAACATAGTTGACTAATTTAACAACCATTAGGATCCAAATAATTAGAGAGTTAGGTTTATGTCCTTTTCTTTTGTATTTTTTTGCTATTTATATTACTCTTTTCGTTCTTTTTTACGGGTCATAATTTACTTTACGAGAGTTAATTTGACTAATTTTTGAAGCTTAAATTGAATTATTTAAAATTTAGATGCTCGAAAACTATATGAAATATATGATAAGTTACAATCTTTCTCATATTAATATGATGAACAAATACTAATAAAATATTAATTAAAGTTTATACAATTTAACTCGCAAAACAAAGAGTAATATATGAGGTACGAGTCATCGTGTTAAACCTCCCACCACCATGTAAGGTAAAAGTTCTTGCCCCAAAAAAGTTCTATTATTCTTCGCCAACAACATGAAAAAAACCCGAAATTGTCGAAAGTCACTTTTCAAATTGTTAGGGAGCACTTTACCCTCATTCTTAAAAGCCTTATTTCATAGACAATCAGTAGTATTCCTCTCACTAGCTATTCTGAGTAAGAGGGGGAGGACTTGATGTGACTACTATTAGACCTCCAACCCCGAGAGACTCTACAATCATTACTAGAAAAAGACTCTCTCTATTACTTTGAGAGGAGAATCGTTGGTTTGATTACGTGGGAAAATAAACCTTCTTTCTTTGATTTGAAGCAATATTTTTGGACTCCCAAAGCAAATTTGGATTTCTTCTTTCATTTTCCTTTCCTGGAAAAAAAGAAGTAAGACTCGTGTGAAGCTTTAGTTTCGTTACCGGCATAAAGCTTCTCGGCGCAAATCTAAATTTAGTCAAACTTCAATGTGGAGTATCAGACACCGGGCGAGAAACCAAAAGAAAAAAGAATCCCTACATGATTAAAATGTCTTCTTGAAAATAAAATACAAAATCAGGGGTTAATTATATATTGTCTCAAAAATTATTAAGTTGGATGACTAAGGGCATCTCCAACCCTGCTCTCTATTTTACTCTCCAAATATAGAGTTCTCTAATTTTTTTTAGACAATCAATTCCAACCCAATTATTTATTTTACTCTCTAAAAAAGAATCTTCTTCTCTCTCCTCAATATTATATTATTATTTTTATTTCATTTGCATTTCCTTATTTCATAATATAAATCCTTTCTCCTTCTTCTTTTTTCTTCAAATAATCACTTTATATAATTTTAACGTAATATAAAATTTTATTTTTTCAAATTCATTATTTAATATAAAATTTAATTTTATTCTAAATTTCTAAATAACATAAATTGCAAGCTATTATATAATATACAAATTAATGGACAATTCAAATAAAAGTGAAATTATCAATGAAATAAAATTACATAAAAATTACATAAATCAACGAGCACAACCGCAATCACAACCACAATCACAACCACAAAAATTCTATGGATCATACACTAATTTTTTTCCGAATATTATTAAATCTGGAAACGACCTACCGGATTACTGAATTATTGTTGCGATAAAATTATTATGTATTGTTATCTTATATTTTAATTATTATGTTATGTATTATATTTTTAAGGCCTAACCCATCGGTGGCCCCCTAAACTTGGCACCAACTTTCACTTAGGCACCTCAAGTGGGCGATGTTCATTTTAGACACCTCATGTAGGGTCTCACTGTGTCATTTTGACACTTTTTATATTTTCAAAATCGCATTTTAAGTGCGTACATCCAGACGCCTCTTATGTGGAAAAATAAACGAATTGGTATGTGACACGTGGAAATTTTATTTTATTTTTAAAAATCTCAATTTTACTTTATTTTTTTCTTTCTTCCAGATCCCAAACCCCATGCCCCCACCTCTTTTCTTCTTCTTCTTCTTCTTCTTCTTGCGCCTCCTTCCCCTTCATCTGTTCTTCTCCATCAAAAAGGCAAGAACATAGGTTAGTTTACAAAGTAAATT
>JAJOOO010021839.1:0-10835 GCA_029582685.1 Solanum piurae
AGTGTGAAGTAAATTAAGCACCCCAATCCGAAATGATAGACAAGGGAACCCCATGCAACTTCACTATATCATCTATATAAAGCTTGGTATAGTCTTCCGTCGAGAATGTAGTCTTGATGGGAATAAAGTGGGCTGATTTTGTCAACCTATTAATAATAATCCAAATGGAATCGAATTGCATTTTAGTACAAGGCAAACCCACTACAAAATTCATGTTCACATCCTCCCATTACCAAGTGGGAATTTCAATATTTTGGGACATGCCTCCCGGTTTCATATGTTCGGCCTTTACTTGTTGGTAATTTGCACATTTGGCTACAAAACACACTATATCCCTCTTCATACAATTCCACCAATAGCCTTCTCGTAGATCACGGTACATCTTGGTGGCTCCCGGATGAATCGAATACCGCGAACCATGAGCCTCTTCCAAAAATTTTTCTCTTAAGCCATCAACATCCGGAACACATAACCTACCTTGGTATCGAAGCACCCCATCTCTCCCTTGGGAGAAAGCCTCAACTGACTTGTTGAGTACCAACTCTTTCAAATCCATCATTATAGGGTCAAGATGTTTCTTAGACCTCACATCATCCACAAAATATGACTCGGAACTATGATGAACCATGAAACCACCCTTAGTGGAATCAACTAGTTGGACACCAAACCGAGCCAATCTATGCACGTCCCAAACCAGTTACTTCTTTTCATCCCCTACATGAGACACACTTCCCATAGATAATCTACTAAGGGCATCCGCTACCACATTAGCTTTACCGGGGTGGTAGAGGACACTCATATCATAGTCCTTTAACAATTCCAACCATCTTCTTAGATGGAGGTTTAACTCTTTTTGGCTAAAGACATATTGGAAACTCTTGTGGTCGGTGAATACATCCACATGGACCCCATAAGGGTAATGTCTCCATATTTTCAAAGCAAACACTACCTCCCCCAATTCTAAATCATGTGTTGGATAATTCTTTTCATAAATTTTGAGTTGTCTAGACGCATAAGCAATTACCTTCCCATGTTGCATGAGAACACAACTGAACCCTACTCGAGAAGCATCACAATAAACCATGAACCCATAGGTTCCCTCCGGTAAGGTTAACACCGGAGCAAAAGTGAGTTTATCCTTCAATTCTTGGAAGCTCTTTTCACAAGCCTCCGACCACACAAACATGGCCTTCTTTTGGGTTAAGGCCGTTAATAGAGATGCAATTGAGGAGAAACCCTCAACAAATCTTCTATAGTATCTGGCCAATCCTAAGAAGCTTCTAATGTCGGTAGGAGTTAAAGGCCTAGGCCAACCTTTAACCACCTCCATTTTTTTCGAATCAACCTAGATACCGAAACCCGACACAGTGTGCCCAAGGAAAGCAACCGACTTAAGCCTAAACTCACATTTGCTAAACTTAGCATACAATTGGTTATCCTTGAGGACTTGCAACACCACTCTCAAATGGTTCATATGTAACTCTCATTCTTTAAAAAAATCAAGATATCGTATATAAACACAATGACAAACATATCTAGATAATTCTGGAAAACCTTATTCATAAGGTCCATAAAAGCCGCCGGGGCATTTGTTAGACCAAATGACATCACAAGGAACTCATAGTGCCCATACCTAGTTCGGAAATCCATTTTAGGAATGTCAACTGCTCTCACCCCAAGTTGGTGATATCCCGAATGAAGGTCTATTTTGGAGAAATAGTTGGCCCCTTGGAGTTGGTCAAACAAATCATCAATTCTAGGAAGTGGGTACTTGTTCTTAATGGTCACCTTATTCAATTGACGATAATCAATGCACATTCGAAGAGACCCATCTTTATTTTTCACAAACAACACCGGTGCACCCCATGGAGATATGCTTGGTTGAATAAAACCCTTGTCAAGCAAGTCTTTGATTTGAGCCTTCAACTCTTTCAATTTGGCCGGAGCCATTCTATAAGGAGGAATAGATATGGGTTGTGTATCTGGCAAAAAATCAATGGCAAAGTCTATTTCCTTTTCAGGAGGAATGCCGGGCAAGTCATTAGGAAAGACTTCTGGAAATTTGCTCACTACGGGTACCGACTATGAGGAAGGGACATTGGATTCAACATCCAAAACCCTAACAATGTAATACATGCACCCCTTGGAAATCATTTTCCTAGCTTTTATACATGACACAAATTGACCTCTAGGAATTGAATTTTCCTCTTTCCACTCTAAAACGGGTTCCTTTGGAAATTGAAACCTTACTACCCGAGTTCTATAATCAATGGAAACAAAACAAGGGTGCAACCAATCCTTGCCTAATATTACATCAAAATCAAGCATGTCGAATTCAACCAAATCAACTAAAGTGACTTTATGAGATAATGAAATAGGACAACTCCTATGCATTCGTTTAGCTACAACCGAGTCACCAACCGGGGTAGACACCGAAAAACGTTCTTCTAATATTTTGGGGACCATTTTAAATTTCATGGCTACAAAAGGTGTAACAAATGACAATGTGGCACCGGGGTATAATAATGCATAAACATAAATTGAAAACACTTGCAACATACCCATAACAACATCCGGTGAGCTTTCTTGTTCATTTCTAGTTTGGAGAGCATAAAAGCAATTCTTCTTGGGAGCATCGGAATTGGAACCACCTGGAGGGATTTTCTTGCCATATCTTCCTTGAACCTTTAGCATAGGACAATATTTCATTTGGTATCCACTCTTACCACAACCATAGCACGCACCCGTACCGGCAAGACATTTACCACCATGTTGTTTTCCACATTTGGCACAAGTAGGCTTCTCCATGGAAGATCCACCACTATTACCTCTTGGTGGCCTAGGAAGAGACACCTTATATTTCTTGGGTCTTGGAGAATTGGAAGAACTTTGGTTTGAAAACCTATTCTTAAACCTTGGTCCATTTTGACCCTCAAACTTACCCTTAGAAAAGTTACCATCCTCCGGCCTTACCCTTTTCACCTCCTTACTCTTCTTCCTTAGCCTTGGTTCCTCAACTATTTGAGCAAAGACCATTAGATGCGAAATGTCCATGTTTTCATGATTCATAGCTGCATGACATTCTTCCTCAATAGAATCGGACACTCCCGTCACAAACCGGCTCATTTCATCTCAAGGATTTGCCACCAAAGATGGGGCATAATTGGAAAACTTAGTAAACTTCAAGGAGTATTCTTGAACACTCATTCCCCCTTGACGGAGGTTGATGAACTCCTCAACCTTGGCTTCCCACTTCTCCCGGGGAAAGAATCTATCAAGAAATGCTTGCGTGAAAACCTCCCAACCTATGGGACCCACCCCTATGGGCCTATTATCCTTCCATTATGTATACCACACTTGAGCCACATCTTTCAATTGATACCCGGCCAATTTGGCCTTTTCAATGGAAGTTACCCCTATTGCATCCACTATCTTATAGACCTCTAATATACCGTGAGTTTACGGTATTTCTAATACATTTCATTTACAATTTGTGTGTGTCTAGGGCCTTTTCGTATTGGTTTTTATGTATTTTTATCATATTTTGCAGTAAAGATGTTCAGGCGCGGAATTAAAGAGATAGTTGAAAGAAATGCACAAAAGAACATCTACGGACCGTAGGTCCATTGACGCTCCGTAGATGGTGGTTGTAGATCAACAACCAAGGCATGGAGGTAAATCAGGGAAATCTGACCAAGTGTGGAACCACGGTGGCCATTAACTGTCCGTAGATGGATCTACGGACCGTACTGTTGATCCGTAGATTGATAATGTGAGGGTTTCAGTACCTGATTTTGAAGATTCCAAGTGTGGAGCTACGGAGGGGGATTGACGGACCGTAGATCGACCTACGGTCCGTACTGCACATCCGTCGTTTGCTTCAGAGAAGCTGGATTTTGGAAGCTGAAATATTTTCTAAGTCTTGGCTGATGGAAGGGACTCACGGACCGTAGATCCATTGACGGTCCGTGAGTCAGTCTCGTGGATTGAAGATGCGTGCCTGAACGAAACTTTCCTTATTTTGTTTCCCTTTTAATGTAGGACTTGTTTTCTATAAATAGGGGATGTAAACCTCGTTTTTTGGGGGTTAGACATTATTATTCTATTCTAGTTCTTGACTTGGGAGATTAACTTGCAACTTTAGCAATTATTAATTTCCTAAGTTCGTTGTGAAGATTTTGGTGTTGAAATTCTGGGTTTATTATTCTTCTTACGTAAGTTCACAATTCTTTCATCTAAAACCATGAATTGTGTTCATATGATTATGGGTAACTAAACTCCACAACTAGGGTTGTGGGAACCATGGGCAATTAACAAAGTATGAATAGTAAATAAATAATTCTTGAATAGTGTAGTGCATGCATTGATAATTCTTTAGTTTAGAAGCCCTTTTAGCGGTTGCGAACGTTAGAATTTGCCTTGTTGCTACTTGCCGGACCAAGGAGGTAATCAATAAGAAAAGAATTATCAACATAGATTTGGTGTGATAATATCTAATAGGCTAGTGTCTATTGGTGGGAAGTAATAACTAAGCCAAACATCGATTATGATGTCTAATATGAGGTAAAGTTAAGGGTTAGTAAATTATACCCACCTAGTCGGACCAAGGTGCGGGATGAAATTCTTTAGATGCCGGACCAAGGATTTAGAGATACCTAGCTTATTACTTAGCATGTAATGCACTAGGAGAGGATTGTTATTACTAAGATTACTGCGTTATGAGCTTGTGGGGATCACAAATACCCTAGTTATTTCTCTCATCTTGATAACAACCAAAACCGACTTTTGATTACTGATTATTTATTGAATTCTTACAATTTGTTTCACAAATCCCCCCCCCCCTTTAATTACCTGTTGTGTTGGAAGTAATTTGACTAACTGAATATAATTTTTGGTTAAAGTACAGTCTAAACCATTTTCCTCGTGTGATCGACCCCAACCTACAAGTTGGGTTCTTTACTTGATAATGATAGCTTATGCTTCTTTAGGGAGGTGTAATTTGAGTGTATCAACCTCCTCCACAAACTCTTATGGGTCTTCCTTCACCTTGGAACAAAATAACATAGAAGGGTTCATCCTAGTGAAATCTCTCAACTTTGAGGCCATGGTGCTCACATGTGGATCAGCACGGGGGTCAACTTCCCGATTTGCATGAGCCGTCATGGTTTGGACTTGATTAGTCATGGCTTGAGCCAATGTTTGGAGAGCTTCCCTAATTTCTACATTAGACATAGTCCCTTCATCATTAGGAACTTGATAAACTTCTGGAACTTGAGGCCCTTGGGGAGCTTGAGGATCTTGGGGAGCTTGAGGATCTTGGGGAGGAGCTCCCTCATTCACCATTCTTTCAACCCTTCTTTCTAGGTTTGCCCTTTTTGTATTCATTTCCTATCATCACAAGAGAAGGGTTGGAGGAGAAGGACTTCATAGAGTCAAAACTCCAAGCACGATCAAAGAGTAATGAAAGAAGGGAAAAGTTTCTAATCATCTTATAGCCTCTTATTCATAAGTGGGGCGCGCTTCAAACTTATGAACAAGACTCTATTCGATGTTGTTCATGAGACGTCAACCTAATAATCATTCCCAAAACCTTATGCTCTGATACCAGGTCTGTCATGACCCGAGAGCACCCCCAAGTCGTAACATGGCGTACTTGACCCCAAAAGGGTCTCATACAAGCCTATAGCATCATAAATACATAAGACATAGAAATAATGTAGAAATTTAAAACCAGTAGCTTGATGCAGATGCTTACAACGAGAGGTTTATTCTTGGGGTCACCATCAGAAGACCCACATGCTCACGTAGCCAAACTAAGGGAAGTTTGCAAGAGCTGTGTGGGTCAACCAGACTTGGATATGGACGTCATCGGGTTGCGAGTGTTCCCTCTAATACTGACAGTTGATGCTGCTATATTGTTCACTGAGCTTCCCTATAACTCAATATATACATGGGACCAACTGACGGATGTGTTCGTGGCAAGATATTATCCAGTGTCCCAGAAGCTCAATCACAAAGATAGGGTCAATAATTTTGTAGCATTACCTGGAGAGTCTGTGAGTAGGTCTTGGGACAGATTCACTGCATTTGTAAGAGGTGTTCCGGATCACCGTATCGATGATGAGTCACTGAAGGAATATTTCTATCGAGGTTAAGACGACAACAATAAAGTAGTGCTTGATACTATTGCTGGAGGATCATATGGTGAGTGCACATATGCGTAGATTGGAGAAAAATTGGAGAAGATCTCTCGCAACAATAAAGCATGGAGCACTAGGAGATCGGATACTGGGAGAAACACATTTGCCGTCCATGCTACTAACAACCAATCTGCAGATGAGATTCGTGAGGAGATGGCTCAGATGATGACCGAGTTAGGATTGGTATTGAAGCATGTGAGCAGAGGTGCTGAGAAGGTAAATGTTGTGAATTACTTGATCAGAACGCCACCACCAGTTGAAGAGTTTTACTATGAAGAGGATGCTTATGCGGTGAATGATCAGACGGTGGGTTTCCGACCAATTGCCCAAGGACCCAACACGGAAAATTGGCGCCAAGGTCAAGGAAATCAAGGTCGGAACTAAGGCAATTACAACCGAGAGGGTCAATATGTCCGGGATGGGAACTTCAATCGCGACAACAACTACAACCGGAAAACCTATGGCAACAAAAATGATCGGGTTGGACCTTATGTTCCTCCTCAAAATCAGGAATCTGGTACTAGAGAAGCTGGAGGCAATATGGCGCGTATTAAAGACATGATGCATAAGATGATGAGAAGGTTTGATGCAACTGATGAGAATGTGAAGGAGATGAGAAATGACTTGTCTGGTATTGGTCAAAAGGTTTATGCCCATGTAGTGTCAATAAAGCATCTCGAGCAGCAAATGACCCAGTTGTCTACTACAGTGAATCCACGTCAACTTGACACTCTTCTTAGCAACAGCAACCAGAATCCAAAGAATGATGGTCATTGTATCGCAGTCACTACTCGAGGGGGTAAGAAACCCATAGATCCACCTATATCGTATGTGGTGGATGTTGAGATTAGAAAACAAGATGATGTGGTAGAGGTTAGAGAAGAGTCTGAGACTGCGACAGAGCAAGAAGCAGAGATATCTCAGAAAGTGGTCCCCATACCTAGACCTCCACCACCTTTTCCACAGAGGTTAGTGAAGAAGACTGAAGATGGTAAATATCGCAGGTTTATTACTATGTTGAAGCAGCTTTCTATAAATGTTTCTTTGATAGAAGCTTTGGAGCAAATGCCTGGTTATGCGAAATTTATGAAAGATATGTTGACAAAGAAAAGGTCTGTGAGTTTTGAAGATGATGATAGAATGCAGCATTGTAGCGCTATTGCTACAATATCTCTTGTGCAGAAGAAGGAAGACCCTGGTGCTTTCACGATCCCATGTACTATAGGGTTGTTACACTTTGCTAAGGCATTGTGCGATCTTGGTGCTAGCATCAACCTCATGCCATTGTCTATTTACAAAAAGTTGGGTCCAGGGGATCCAAAACCTACTACGATGAGACTGTTTATGGCCGATCGAACTGTGAAAAGGCCCATTGGTGTACTACATGATGTGCTAGTAAAGTGGATTCGTTCATATTTCCAGCTGATTTTGTGATTCTTGACTGTGAGGTTGATTTTGATATTCCCATCATCCTTGGGAGACCATTCCTTGCCACAGGTCGTGCATTGGTTGATATGGAGAAGGGACATATGAAGTTTAGACTGAACAATGAAGAAGAAAATTTTATATTTTTGTAGATCCATGAAGCAGAGTGGTGAGCTCCAAACGGTATCTGCTATAACTTACAAAATTGAGAGTGGACCAGAAGTGCAAATTGAAGAGCGATTCGGTGTTGAGGCACTAGCAGCAGTTATGATGAATTTCGATAGTAATGGTATTGAAAAGTATGATGAGTTTGTACCTGCACTAAATAGGTGTGAATATCGGTCAAAACAAAAGATGTATGAATTGGACATGAAGAATCGTGAGTCTCCACCAGCGAGACCATCTATTGTGGAGGCACCGAAAGTAGAGCTTAAGGCTTTACCACCACATCTGAGGTATGTATTCTTGGGCAGAGATAACGCTCTGCCGGTCATCATTGCGGCAGATCTAAATGCAAGACAAGTAGAGTGCTTGGTGACTGTGTTAAAGAGGTTCAAGCGAGCTATTGGGTGGACTATTGCGGATATTATTGGGATCCCTCCCGGTATTTGTTCCCACAAAATCCAACTCATGCCAGATCAGAAACCTAGAATTGAGCACCAAAGAAGATTAAATCCACCTATGCAAGAGGTAGTAAAAGAGGAGATCATCAAGTGGTTGGATGCTGGAGTTATCTACCCCATTGCAGATAGTAGTTGGGTATGCCCTGTTCAATGTGTGCCCAAGAAAGGTGGGATTACTGTGGTTCCTAATGAGAAAAATGAGCTTGTTCCGATGCGGCCCGTGACTGGATGGAGAGTATGCATGGACTATCGCAAACTAAATGCTTGGACAGAAAATGACCATTTCCCTATGTCGTTCATGGATCAGATATTGCATAGACTTGATGGAAAGGATTGGTATTGTTTTCTTGATTGTTATTTAGGCTACAATCAGATTTCTATACCTTCGGAGGACCAAGAGAAGACCACCTTCACTTTCCCTTATGGGACTTTTTCCTTCAAACGGATGCCCTTTGGATTGTGCAATGCTCCAGTGACCTTCCAACGTTATATGATATCAATATTCACTGATATGGTGGAGGACAGTATTGAGGTATTTATGGATGATTTATCTGTGGTAGGTGACTCTTTTGATCGATGTCTAAATCATTTGGCCGAAGTCCTTAAAAATTGTGAAGATTGCAACCTGGTGCTTAATTGGGAGAAGTGCCACTTTATGGTGAAAGAAGGAATAGTTCTTGGTCATCAAATTTCTGAAAAGGGCATTGATGTAGATAAAGTGAAAGTTGAAGTAATAGAAAAACTTCCCCCACATATCTCTGTAAAAGGTATGAGGATCTTTCTTGGGCATGCAGGTTTTTATAGGAGATTCATCAAAGATTTCTCAAAAATTGCACATCCTTTGTGCAAACTGCTCGAGAAGGATTGTAAGTTCTATTTTGACGAGGCTTGTCAAAGAGCATTTGGAGAGTTGAAGGAGAAGTTGGTTACTGCACCTATCATTATTTCACCAGATTGGGGACAACCGTTTGAGGTAATGTGAGATGCGAGTGGAGTGGCGCTTGGTGTAATATTGGGACATAGGCGAGAGAAAATTCTTCACCCTATTTACTATGCTAGCACGGCTCTAAATGTAGCTCAGAAAAATTATACTGTGACTGAACAAGAGCTCCTTGCGGTAGTTTTTGCATTTGAGAAATTTCTATCCTACTTACTTGGTACCAAGGTCATAGTGCATACTAACCATTCTGCATTGAGGCATTTAATGGCAAAGAAGGATGCAAAGCCAAGGTTAATTAGATGGGTATTATTGCTGCAAGAGTTTGATTTTGTAGTAAAAGATAGAAAGGGGACCGGAAATCAACTTGCTGATCACCTGTCCAGATTAGAGGAAGAGGCTATGCTAAAGCTTGGTGATGGGGCTGAAATTAATGATGCTTTTCCAGATGAACAGGTATTGGCTGCTTCTCATGATTTAATTCCTTGGTTCGCAGACTGCTAATTATTTGGCAAGCGATATTATGCCCCCGGATTTGTCTTGTCACCAAAGGAAAAAGTTTATGCATGATGTGAAGAAATTCTTTTGGGATGAGCCTTACTTGTATCGTAGTTGTACTGATGGGATTATTCGTCACTGTGTACCCGAAATTGAGATGATGAGTGTACTAGAAGCATGTCATTCATCAACTGTTAGTGGGCATCATAGTGGTATTCGAACTGCACATAAGATTTTGCAGTGTGGATACTACTGGCCTACTATCCACCAAGAGACTCATGACTTCGCCAAGTCTTGCGATTGGTGCCAAAGAGAAGGAGGGATTTCAAAGAGGCAAAAGTTTCCTATGAATCCTATATTGGTGATAGAGTTGTTTGATGTATGGGGCATTTATTTTATGGGTCCATTTGTGAGTTCACATGGGATGAAGTATATTCTTGTTGCGGTTGATTATATATCGAAGTGGGTGGAAACAGTAGCGCTCTCCAATAATGAAGGTAAAAGTGTCACCGCATTCTTGAAAAAGAATATATTTTCCAGATTTGGTACATCGAGGGCTATTATTAGCGATGGAGGTTCTCACTTTTGTAATAAGTTGTTCAAGGCACTACTTGAAAAATATGGTGTATGCCACAATGTAGCCATTCCTTACCATCCGTAGACTAGTGGGCAAGTTGAAGTGTCCAATAGAGAAATCAAACAGATTTTGGAAAAGACTGTGAATTCTAATAGAACGGATTGGTCAAGGAAGCTCGATGATACTCTATGGGCCTATCGCACTGCATACAAGACCCCCATAGGTATGTCTCCTTACCAACTTGTATATGGGAAGTCTTGTCATTTACCGGTAGAGCTAGAGCATAAGGCGATGAGGGCAATGAAAAAGCTAAATTTGGATTGGGGCGCAACATCTAATCAAAGAATGAATGAATTGAATATGCTTAATGAGTTTCGCCTAAAAGCTTATGAAAGCTCAGCCTTGTACAAAGAGAAGATGAAGCGGTATCATGATCAAAGAATTGAAAAGCGAGAATTTGTGGTTGGTGATCTTGTGCTTCTATTCAACTCTAGGTTGCGCTTGTTTCCAGGCAAACTCAAGTCCAAATGGACTGGGCCATTTTAGCTAACAAAAGTGCTCCCCCATGGATCGGT
>JAJOOO010021848.1:0-10341 GCA_029582685.1 Solanum piurae
TATAACTAATGCATAAGTTATACATATATTGAATATACACAAAATTAATGTATGCATTATTTTTTCTAATGTACTCTACTTAAGAACTCATAAGTAGTACCAAATTATTATTATTCTTACGATAATGGCAGCATGCGGACCAACTTACATGTACAATTATTTCACTAAGTTTTTGCGCACATGGATTTACTTTATTTTGGGTGGTTTTTCTTTCTTTTCTTCAAGTCTTTAATTTTTATTCTTGTTATTCATTTAATGAAAAAATTATGGATCAAAATATCTTTACTCATGACCTAATTTTGTTAAGCATAAGTTTAGAAAAAAATATTAAGTTATATATATATAACAATTGTGTGGTATCTAATTTGATCCGTCAACATAAGTTATTATTATGACATGTGAGTTCTCAAAACTAAGTTTTTATCTTTCTCAACATAAGTTTTTTAGTAACTAAATTATGTTTTTTTACGAAATAATTTGTGGTTTTGATTGGTCTAAGTTCTATAAGAATTAAGCGACATAACATGTATATCTTTAAAAATATAACTTGTGCAATATTTATCATTTATGCGGAACGAAAATTATTTATTATTTCAACGTATGGGCATCTTTATCACTTGTTTGGTATAAGTTCTATAAAAGTGTTGAAAAGCAAAAATTAAAATTCACTCCAAAATAGAAACATTTGTTCTAATTCCCCTGATTTCATCGGATACATAATAATTTGCATTAAAATTTAAACTTTGAAACTCATGATTATTTTACACGTCATCAATTATTAGGTCACACTTTTAGATATTATTATTATATTATTGTTATTATTGTTGTGACTATAATTTAATTACAAATGTAGAAATCATATTAAAAGCAAAAGAAAAAACCGAGAACAGTGGCGAAATCGCCTTTACGCAATGAGTATTAACTGAAACATTTCTTAGAAAAATATAAAATATGCTATTTGTTAAATTCTCTTAATTTTCTTTATATAAAAAATATTAATGTAATTGAAATTTATAGAAATACTTATGTAGAAGAATAATTTTTTTTTATGGTCAATCACGTGGTTCTCCTACCACCTCATTAACCCATTAATTTATTGTTTTTTTAATTAAAAACAACCTTTATATACTTCATCCTCCTCGAATCCCACCCCTCAATTTTAGGAATGGCAATAGGGCAATGACGAGCGGAACGGAGGCAGGGCTTGTCAAGCTTAACCCGCAAAAAATTTAATTCGTCTTGTATAATAACTTTTTTTATTTTCAATCTGTCCCCCGCATAGACTCGCCCCACATGAAGCCGCCCCGCATAATTTTTTAACATTTTTTCTAGTTAAATGATACTAAAAATAAATTCATTTTTTTTATTAAATTTTATTAATTTAATAGATAATGACTTAAAATTTTATTTTTTAGAGATCAAATGAGAAAATATGTAACAGATTGTATTATTTTTTATTGAACTATTTTCATTTACTATCTTGAATATTTAGTATCTTTCAATAAATTATCTTAATAAATAATGTTCTATCATACTTACAACATATAAAAAATTAAAATTAAATTTGAACCCACGTAAAATCACATATACCCACAATCCACCCTGCATTAATTTTAAAAAAAAACTCACTTCAACTCACCCCACATAACCTTAAACCCGCCCCACACAGCCTTGAACCCACCCCGCATCCGCTCACCCCATTACCATCCCTACTCAATGTTGACCACCTACTAAGACAATCACATGGTTCTCATATTGTTTTTATCAAAAACAGCTTTTATAAACTCCAACCTCCTCAGATCCAATTGTGAAACAACATAGAATATGTTGTATTTACTTATTGTTTTCTAAGGGGGCCTTTGCATAGTAGAAAAGTATGTTGTATTTACATTACTTGTAAGCTTGTTGTATGCTTGAGAGTAATGAAGAATAACAACTTAGGTACCAAATAACTCTGCCCATCAAAGCTCATCACCTAGTAATTTTTGCCTCCACTGAACCAAGGGCATGGGTCTCATACCACTTCATTAACCGCCAAGTCACTGCCTTGAGCAACTCTCATCTATCCTAGTACATAAGTAACAAAGAGTACAAAACATTTTCTTGAAGGTTTGGATCATAGAGAATTATAGCATTGGAAACCCCATTTAACTTGACAAAAGTCTCAGGACAAAGGACAACAACTACTGCCCATTGTCCTTTCTTGTATATAGCGAAAGGCCGCAAGAAAGATCCAAAACCACCTCAGTAATCCCAACATCAAATATAACAATGAACCAAATAGTTCTTGGAATTGAAATCAAGATTCAGCAACATTTGGTTCGCCTTCCATAGGCTCAGCTTGAGATGATTCACCTTTCTTGCCTGCTAGTCAAAAGATCACACTTGTTTCACGAAGAATTT
This sequence comes from Solanum piurae, assembly GCA_029582685.1. Classification (NCBI taxonomy): domain Eukaryota; kingdom Viridiplantae; phylum Streptophyta; class Magnoliopsida; order Solanales; family Solanaceae; genus Solanum; species Solanum piurae. The sequence goes on from JAJOOO010021848.1 coordinate 2,404, forward strand.
AACACTACATTACTTCAGTTATTTTTCAAATGCTTTGTTGAACTTACCTTTCTTTTTCTTGCCGCCACCTTTCTTCTTGGTCTTTACGGGAAGAGCTAGCCAGGTCTTAATTTCAGGTTCATCTTCAATTGTCTTCGCAGGTGTCAGCTCCTGAAGAGCATGAGATGTGATCCTATCTGACCCGTTAGGCATCAAGAGCACTGTGAATTTTATGTGAGCAACCAAATCACCTGCATATCGTTATAAGAAAAAGTTTAAAATACAAGCTATATTATCTGGAAAATGGCATTTTTGTGAGAATACAGAAAAATAATGACGCTCCTTGAGCATGATGTTATGTTATAGAACAGGACTAAAATAGTACGGACCAGGTTTCTCATGTAGAACAGGATACGGCTGCAAAAGATCATGGTTAACACATTCAACTAGTCCCAAACGAGCTCTTTTCTCCTCCAAATCCCTGTTCAAGTTACGCAGAACAAGGATACAACATTGATAATCATAAAACAAATACATTTATTGCGCACATCGTTAATAAAGAACACATTGAAAATCAAGATGACCTAGCTGTAAATGGCATGATAGGGAACTTCTGACTGATTTCACTGAAGATAAACCTTGACGCTTTCATCTTCAGGTTGTAGCTTTTATCTACAGCTCTCTTGTAGATGGTTGTTTGTTTCTCATCCAACAACTTTGGCTGCAAAATTTTGGATGGCACAAATAAACATTTGTGACATTTTCAATTGATAAGTCTTGGTTTCCATGTAATTTCCAGGTATCAAAGTTTCAACATTTACCTTTCCTTCACCGGTGCTTGTAACAATGTCAACTGAATAGACCTCATTTTCCTCAAACTCTGCATCATCTACTCTGGTATCAGGATTAGACACACTTAACACAACTTTGTTTCCGTCAATCACAAACTGTTTCATTTGATGGCTCAAAACACCCTCAACGATCTTGCAGCCATATGCTGCAGCAACTTTCTGAATAGCTTCTGTTACATCCGAGTTCTGCAGCATCAAAGAAACTTAGCAACAAGCATTTAGAGCACTGGAAGTATGACACTAGTAGCACTATAAGAGAACTATTGGGATGAACTGTCAAAACAGCTAGGTATAAGATGAAAGGCATGCTATCATTAATCCTGGACATCAATCCACCTACTATTTAGTATTTTCAAAACACTCAAAACAGGACCATACTACTAGCGGTGTACTAACATTCTCTTTATGGATCCTACACAGACCCAGGTTTCATAGACGAGCAGACTACGAGTTAATCTATGAATTATTCATAGATTTGGTGATCTCCGCCTTTGACCGTGGAGTTTCTTCTCTTTCAGTTAAGACATTTATCCACTATTTGTTTGGGGATTATCCAGAAAATCTATATCTTGAGCACTCTCCTTAGTACTCCAGTAGAGGCTTCATCGACGTGTTTTCAATACTTTCTAGTTCACAGATTTCAATATATTTTTTGGATTATTAAAGAGTTGTTGCAGCAAAGATTTTTTTATCCAAAAGTTCAAGTCATTTTTTTTTTTACAGGCACTAGGGGTTATGTACTGGTTAGCAGAAAACGGATCATCATCGACATATTATTTTGCTGTACCTACCTTTCGGCAAAAATAGAGGAGACTATTTTCTAGTCACAGAGAAATCGTCAACTTGAATCTCAAGCTTAGGCCATCAGTAAGCCATATCTGTGGTTCATCCATATGACCATATCCATACAAATTGATAATACAATGCCCTTACCCATATAGTCACCACATTCCTTCTATGTAATCAAACCCACCTAAAACAAATTTTCTCATACCCAAAACTCTTCTATGTACAACTCGAAAATCAATCATTTCAAAAGACAAACTAAGCTTATCACTTCAGAACAATAGATAAAACAATATTTTCAGGCGAAACACAGAACTAATCTTTAGCAACCGAGACTTGACCGGCATTGACACTTGTGGTCTCCACAAAGCAATGATAATTGTTATTGAGAACCATCCTATCCATGTAAGTGGTAGACTAGTGGTAGCTGAAGTTTGAAAAGCGCAACTTGACGCAGGATAACTTCTCCCAATATCCTTCATTATATAACATCTTATATCCTACCATGCCAGAATAAACAAAATTTAGATTAAACATTACCTTCCTTCCTGGTCTTACAAGCCTCAGAGCAACTTCAGCAGCTGTATTAGCAGCCGCAAGAACATCAGCAGCTCTACCAGTAACAGGTCCTCCCTGGACCACATGTGTATGAGCAACAACAGCAATAAAGCCATCGATATGACACCCCATATCACTGCAAAAAAGTAAACCATGACTTACTCGTACAAAAGCTTATCTGATTCTACAATACAATAAAAGACGGTTAGGTTATCAAAAGGAAACTTCACGCTCTGCATAAAACAATTAAACCTTAAAGAGTTAGTATTGGATTGGGAGGGAAAAAAAAGTAGCTACATGATAAACAGTTCTTCAATTTTGAACTCAATCAAATTTCACACTTCTCTTTCCTACCACGCACAAGTCACAACCATGGCAAGAGATTAAATCGCTCAAAGTGCTCTAAACTATTTCTTACATTTTCACCATATCACCTTCTTCCAATACTGTCTCATCACTAGAGAGTGGAGAAAAATGGCAGACGGTATTGTTAACTGAAATGCAGGTTGGGAATGCCACACCCCTCTCGATTTTCTTCTTCACATTCTTGTACATATTCCCTGTTTGCCTGTACCAGAATTCACTCATTAAATCGACAACTCGACATCACATATGTCACAAGCAATTCAAGAATAAAAGATCTGTTAAGAAGACATCAAAACAAGCAAAGTTCATACTCTTTGATAAAGGCATCTCCTTTTTCACAAAGATCAACTATCTTTGCTTTTGGCTTGCATTCAGACACCACCAACTGCAGAGCCTCTGCATAATATCATATCATTACTAATCGAGTACATTCTACGTATCTTTTAATAAACTGAAGACCATGAAATTCGAAAATCTTCCCGACTTTCTTAAACTCCGTGCTAAGTCAAAACAAGACAAACAAATTGAAATGCATGGAGTACAAAAGTTCCAAAAGTAGTAAATTTTCAGTTATCAGATAACCCCATTTTCAGGGGAACAATTTTCAATCCAAAAAATCAAAAGGGGTATCCAAAAAACATGTAAAGACTGTTTTTTTAACACAAAAAAGAAGCAGAAAATGACAGAAACGAATAGGGGTTATAGATTATTAACTGTTGACGATTTCAGCAGCACCCTTATACTTAGTAACAACCTCAGGACTTTTCAGATCCAACTCCTTCTCTTCTCTCTCATCATCCGACATAGCTATCAAATGGCTCAAGTTTTACACAGCTGAAAACACAGAAAAAAAACAAGAAAGAAACGTTACAAAGAGTGAAAAGGGTGACTGAAAAAGCAATGAAATTACACATACACTTTGATTTCTTGATTGAAGGAAATGGAGGCGAAAAGGGTTGAGCTAGGGTTTGGACTGTGTTTTTTTTGAGTTGGGAAATTTTATGGAGAGACAAGTGACAACGTGGTGGTTACGTGGCATTAAGTGGGTCCCACTAAGAAGATATTGATATGGTGACGTGGATCTGATGTGTCAATATTTGGGGGTGTTTTAAGGTTATAACAATAACAATTTTATTAATTCTATATATATACACATGTTTTGTTTGTAGCCCTTTTGCTTCTTGGATTGAAATTTAAGTGGGTGTAATTATTCCTTCGTTCTTAACCAAGACGTCTCATGTTCGAGTCTCCTTTGATATAGAGTCGATTTTGTTAGTGAGTATGTTACCTCTAATGTGGGGCTTTCTTGTGCACCTTTTGATTTAGTCGAGCTCTAATATAAATATCAAACATCGAATGAAAAATAAAAAATAAAAAAGTGAATGTATTTATTGTTTTTTTGTATATATTATTAAAGTAGTACATTCCCTACTTGTTTGGATGGTGGTTACCTATCATATTGTTATAAAAACAATGTGTTTTGATTATTACTCAAATTTTATTATTGTAATAGTTAAGTTTATTATTGTGCAAGGATGAAAAGTTTTTTTTTTATCTTGTTTGGATGGTTGTTACTCAGTACATGTATTGTGTGGTAAGTTTAAATATAATATTTGTTTTAGTATATTACTTTAATTTTATTGTATCATATCATTAAAATCATTGTTAAATAACAATGAAAAATTACACATTATGTTACGATTGATTTGGTGTGATCACATTTTACCTTAATTTTTTCTTCTTATTTTGTCTTTACTTATTATTTAATAACTAGTATACGTACCCGCGCGTTGCGCGGAAATTAAAGAGTTCTCTCATATACGCATAAATAACAATAAAAAAAACTCTCAAAAAATGAGTGAATGTATCACATAATGAACAACACTACAACAGAAATCTAACAAAACAAACTAAAAGGCTTCATCTTTTGAGATTTAGTAGAGAGACTTCACAGAATTCAAATATAACATTTCATTAAAATACAATACAATAGATATTCCTTAGAGAACTGCAGATATTATTTTACACTATTTTCAAGATTTAATAAAATTTATCTGAGTCCTCTATTATTTGATATAAGTAGACATCACAATTTAATCAAATTCGAAAGGACAAAAAAAGTTATAATTCCAACATGATGAATAATTGTTGAAGTATTTTTTTCATTGAGAAAATATATAGACACATTCATGTAATATATGACAAAAAAGATGGGGCATACCCAAATATGAGTATTTCATATTGATTTTATAAAAATAAATAAATTGAAAGATAACATATTTGATTATTTAAATACGGTAACCAATACAAATGTATAATTCGTTTAAACATGTTTGTCATAATAAGAAATAGAAAGAGTAATTGAACCTCTAATCAAAATACAATGCAACAAACACTCATTATACATGTCTTATGTGTTGTATACTATGATACACTATTAAGAACTAAAAGAAGGTTCTTCAAGAGTAAAAGCTCTGATACACTATTAAGAACTAAAAGAAGGTTCTTCAAGAGTAAAAGCTCAAAAAATAAGCATAACATAAATTGGAATAGTAGATAAGTGTAATTTTGTCGGCAACAACGTCACATATGTTGTATCACAATTATGAATGAATAGTAAAAGATATTTTTATCGAAAAAGCTTTCTGAACAAATTAGAAAAAAAGTTTCAGTACCAATAGAATAACAATTTCTTTGCATTTTAATGTGGTAAGGTTTCTTGCATGTGAACTTTGAAATATAAGAAAAATAAAAAACTAACAATAAAAGAACAAAACTAAATCTATAGATGCGTATAAGCAACTCTCTGGATACCTCAAAAATATTATTCATAAAAAGTTTGTGTAAATCAAAACTAAAAGGAAGAAATATATTTCACGATCATAAGATTGACAGTCCAAAAATTCAATGAATTTTCTATTATTAATTAACCACTTAAGATCACCACAGTTTATAATTAGGCATATAAATGAAAATTTTGAGAAGTAAAGGAAAATTAGGATTCGTTCCATTCAATTTTGAACTAATTTACAAACTCATTCATCTGAATAATTGTTCCTTTTTGAATCCTTTGGCATAAAGACACTAAAAGAATCAAACATAAAACAAATAAATAAAATAGAAAAAAACATAAAATAAATAAATAAATCATGAAGCAAACACAAAGCGAACACTTAAAATGAACAATTAAGATACTGATCAAATTTTAAATTTGTGGAACCGTTATCAATAAAATTCAAAAACTTCAATTAATTAGGATGTAGATTTGAATAAGTACAAATGTACAATATTTAAAAATTTAAAAATAGAGTGAAAAAGGAAATAAGAACTTGTATTTAGTTGCTACAAATAAGGAAAACTGTTTCCACGTTAATTTTAAAAAAGTTTCAAAATAATTGTTTTTTTTTTTAAATTATAATTTATTTATTTAGTTATATAATATAATTACAAATAATTAATTTTAGTTATACAAAAAATTGAAAATTTGATGTTGATTTTGATTTTGGAGAAGTATAATATTAATAAAATAGAGAGAAAAAGGAGATTAAAATTTATATTTATTTTTAGTTGCTGTAAATAAGGAGCATTTTGTTGTGTATAGTGTAAAAACGTGCTGTTAAAACTACTTTAAATTATAAATGTATAATTTTTAAAACTGCTCTCACGGTAATTTAAAAAAAATTAAAATCTATTTTTATAATAGTAATCTATCATTTTATAATTACAAATAATTAATTTTGATATATTTTATATAGATATATTTTTATTTTAATGATAAATACTATTTTTTGTGGGCAGCAGTGGTTACTTCTATATGTTCTTTAAAACAAAGTGCAACATAATTCATGCCCTCAATTTTTTTTAAAACAACATATATTCCTCGTGTTTTAATTTATGTTAATTTGTTGATTTGATTGTATGTTTTTAAAAATAAAATATAATTAATACTAAATATTCAAAGTTTCATATATTCAGTAGTAAAAAATAATAATAAGTTAAAGAAAAATAAACTACACGATATGATCCCCATTACCCCCACTTATTCACAAATACATATTCAGTAATAAAAATAAATAAATTATAAGTTAAAGAAAACTAAGTAGACGATACTTACCAGTTACCCACCCCCATTACCCCACTTACTCATAAATAAATGGAATAAAAAGAAATATTCTTATTAGAATAAAAATATGTCCAAAAAAATAAATATTAGTCATATATAAAATCAGTTACTTTTTAAAAAAATAAAAAGAATATGGAAGATTTATATTAACTATGGTAACTTTTCAAAAAAAATTAAAAATCATTTAGTATATATATACTGATGATTTTTTAATTTAAATTTAAATTAAAAATTACTAACTAATACAGATTTAATTATTTTAAAATTTTAATTTTTAAAACTATAAAATGGAGAAATTTTGTGGTGCTGATATGTAACACTTCTTACTTCTCCTATCATATATATAGATAGATTATATATAGATATAAAATATTGTGTTATGCGGTTAGTTTTTTTCTAGGGATAAGAAATGTAAAATTAGTTTCTTATCTTTTAAAATTTAAATTTTAAATTAATTATTCAAATTTCAAAAACTTATACGTTTGGATATTAATTTGAATAACTATCATTTTTAAAAATAAATTAAAAAAGTGAGACCTTAGAAGTAGTTATGTTATATTTATATTTGTATTTATTTATTTATTTATTCAAAACTACATCTTATTTTAGTGTTTACAGTTTTTTTTAATTAGCTTTATTATATATAGCTACCATATTTAGATAGATTATTTCACTTCTCCTATTATAAATAGATAGATTTTAAAAAAAAAATATTTAGAATAATAAAGACTATCTGCCTATCTATATTATCCTCTTGTTAGAATAATAAAGATATATAAAAAAAATTAATAGTTAGATTAAAACAAAATATAACTAAGAAAAGTCCTATCATAATGCTAAGCATACAACCAAAAAATTATAATCACTTAGATATCATTGTTACCAAACAAATGTTAAATTTTAAATATGTGTAGTTATACCTTTATCAATAATTTTATAAGATATCATTATTATCAAACAAATGCTACACTTTAAATATGTATAGTAATAACAACTTTGACAATATCTAAAAAATTAAAATTAAAATCCAGCGAATTCATACACAAAGCTTGCAAAAACAAACAAACTTAAAATCATTAAAAAAAAATTTAAAAATAACACAAACTAACAGTTTACTATATTTATTAGTCAATATATATTTAATGCATACACAAATCTCACGTAGTTAACAACTATCAAAATTTGAGTTTTAAAAAACTGTAAAAAGTTAAAGAAATTGTAGAAATTTGATATTTAGTATCTTTCAATTCCTTTAAGTAATTTCTTATTTACATA
>JAJOOO010021878.1:0-11426 GCA_029582685.1 Solanum piurae
ACCATTTTCTTCGTGGGATCGACCCCAACCTACAAGTTGGGTTCTTTACTTGATAACGATCGCTTATGCTTCTTTAGGGAGGTGTAATTTGAGCGTATTAGGTAACCAACTGGATTAGAGACTGAGAAGGGTTCTAAAAGAGTTTCTGGACTGACACTGAAGTTCACTGTTATATATGGAGTTACAAAGGAAGGAGTAGCCCCTAGATCTAACAAAGCATAAACACCTAAGTGAAATACTCGTAACATACCAGTGACCACATCAGGAGAATCTTCCTGGTCCTAGCAACCCTTGAGAGCATACAACCTGTTCTAGCGATGGCTGCCACCTGTACTAGATGAAGCACCCTGCTAAGTTTGGCGATATACTGGTGCTGCTGGAGCTGTAGACTGAGCCCTACTATTGTTACCTCCTTATCCTTATTTAGAAGAAGGGCAATCCCTCAACCTATGGCCAGACTGACCACATCCAAAACACCCTTCTTTCCCTGCAAGAGACGCGCCCAGATGGTTCATACCATATTTTGGACAAGTTGGGTAGGTTCTCGTACCTGAAACACTCCCCTGAGACTTAGAGCCTGACGCCCTACCTTTATGATCCTTTCTGAACCTGGAGGATGGAACAGTAGCTGATGAAAATGCTGGGGTTAAAGATTTTTGCTGAACCTGAGAGTGATTTCCACCACCCGACTTCTATTGAGAGTACTCATAGTTACCTGTACTGGCCTTCTTATTGTCCTTAGCCTGTTCTCTAAGCTTGTCTCCCTAAACCTACTGAGCATGAGTCATGAGCCTAGAGATATTTATGTCCTTCAACAATATTGCATTTCTGCACTCCATCTTCACCAAGGTAGATACCCCAAAAAGGAACTCACTCATTTGTGCCCTAGGATCGGCAACCATATATGGAGCTTACCCGGAGAGCTGGGTGAACTTTAGGCCGTACTCTTGGACTGATAGAAAAACTTGCCTCAAATTCATGAACTCTAGAGCTTTTCCCTCTCTCAACTCGCTTGGAAAGAACTTGTCAAGAAAAGCTCCGGTAAAGCACTCCCAAGTCAGATGAGCTGCATTCTCACCTCTATTATCTTTCCACTACATGAACCGTATGTGAGCTACATCCTTGAGCTGGTACGATGACAACTCTACCCTATCATTCCCAGACACTTGCATCACTACAAAAATTTTCTTGACCTCATCAATAAAGTTCTGGGGTCTTCTCCAATTTGTGGCCCTAGAAATTCTGGTGGATTCATGCAGATGAAATCATGGACCCTAGCTTCCACTGATCAACCACTACCATTTGTAGGAACTGGAACCTTCAAATTGCTCTAGCTAGTCACACTCTGAGCCAAAATTTGAATGGCATTCCGAAACAATGCATTAAAACTTCCCGATCTGGGACTGGAGGAATTGCGTTAGCATTGTGACCATCAGTATTCCTTTGATAAGCTGTATGAGGAGGCATGATCTGAAACAAATAACATTGAATTAGAAGGTAGATCATATCTACGCATGATAAGAATAGCAAGAAAGTGAAGTATTCCTAAAATACTTTGTAGCGTCCCTCTCATTAGATATGGTGCACTTCACGCCCATGAAAAATACTCTACTTCGTGTGGTTTTTTAGACATCTTAGGACACTTAAACCTAATGCTCTGATACCAAGTTTGTCACACCCCGAGTCTACCCCCTTTGACATAGACACGGGACCTAGGATCACGAGTGACCCCAAGCGGGCATATCATAAGCAAACTGAACAAATCTATGAAAAGATAAACTAATGCGGAAGCTAAATCATGATATAACTGAAATGATGAGGAATACCCGATATTGTCTGACTATAAAGAAACTATGAGTTTAATAACAACTAAAAGATCAAACACAAAACTAAAGCTGAATCGAGTACTATGCCTGAAATAAACCTCTAACTGACTAGAGATGCTGGGACATGCCCCTAGTTAACTCTAGAAAATACTGAAAAGATAAATGAAAAGACTAAATATAGAAACATGTTTATCGTCATCAAAGAATTAGGACTCACCACTAATACTCCTGAACTGGAGATCAGGAATCGATCTATGCGTGATCTGAATGCTGAGAACCTGAACCTACACCACGAGAAGATGTAGCACAGAGTATGGATCAGTACTTAAAAGGTACTGAGCATGCAGGGTAGGATAAAACTGAACAACATATACATAACTGAACAAAGTATACTAAGGAAATGATATAATCTGAACATGATGAATATATTGAAATGATACTGAATATGAACTAAACTGAATGCAATGACCAAGTACATAACCTGTTGAAACTTAATACTGAAATATAACTAGAACCTGGTCAAAAGCACTAGAATCTGACTGTGGGAGCTACTAATAATCGACATAAAATCACATGATCTAAATGTGGAGTCTGATGTATACACCCCATCGAGAGGACCTAATATACCTTTCCAAGGGTGTAGAGGCATGACTTGAGTAATCACTAAATATGATGCCCACATAGGGGACTTACAAACCTACGGGGGCACGTAGTTCTGGGACTATAAGGGTCACTGACCCTAGTCCAAATCGGTGTTAAGCCTACTCCCAACTGAATATATGTACATTACAACATAACTGAAATATAATGGATAGTTCACTGTTCAAACATACTAACTAAAAATAAAATATTTGGAACTGATGCATGTATATTTGTACAAACATTTGGAAATGAAAATATACTGATAATGAAACATTTGGAACTGATGCATGTATATATGTACAAACTGGCCTAGCAAGTGTAATTCATGAACTAAACAAATCAACACATCTAGGGTTTTGAATTTCATGCAAGAAACTAAGCAACAATGTTACGAATACATGATAATCTAATTTGAAGTATTCTAATAGCTAAATCACAACAATTATGAGAAGTTCTAGAAACCCTAGGTCTAAGTAATATTTAGGAAATCAAGATTCTGACTGAAATCTAGGGGCCTAATGGGTGAAAGGAACCCACTAGTGAAATTCCACATACCTAGTGACAAATTTCAAGAAGAAATCTTTTGATTTCGGGGCTGAAACTGATGAAAATCTGTTGCGTTCTTGGAGAGGGGTTTTGTCAACTCTTTCTGCTCATTCACTCTGAGTTTGCTTAATTTTGGTGAAAGAATCACTAAGGGTAGATTCTAATTAAGTTACTAGGCTTAAACTAACCAAAACTACGAAGTTTATGGGTTAAACGATGTAGATTGGGTGTCCAATGCATAGGGAAAAGACCAAATGACCCCTGACCAGACCGATGGTCCATCTTGGTCAACCATTATTTGTCGTTTGGGAGTTGAATTTAAGGGTTAGACCCACGGCCCTGGACCACGGACCGTGGTCTGACCTACTGTACGTAGGTCCTGGCGTAGGTCAACCCTTTGCTGAATTTTTTTTGGGTTTCAGGAAAGGTGTTACAGGTGGCCAACCACAGACCCCACCTGCGGTCCGTGGATCACCCTATGGTCCATAGGAGGCACCCGTCGGTGGGACCTGTAACTTCTAAAAAACTGATGTTTGGTCTGCTTTTAGATATGGGGTGTTACAACAATATTTCTATCGGAGCCTTGACTTAGTCAACAAGGGTGTGGTAGACCAGCTCATTCGAGGAGGAATCATGGAACAACCGTTTGAACATAGCATCTACCCTTCTTGATGAGATGACAACAAGTAACCGAGCTTGGTATACTAGGGAAGATCAGTTGTCTCCATTGAACTTCAGGATGACAAAGAACAATAGGGAAAGAAGCAAGTGCTAGATGAAAACATGGCCAAGATGATGACCCAAATGGACCTATTAACGAAACATGTCATGGGAAGTGGTTCCAAGGTTGTGAATACAATCGGAGTTAGTGGAGTGAACTTATGAAGCACACTTCGAGGCCATGTTCCATGAAAAAGTATATTTCTTAGCAAATTAGGCAGGTGGTTCCCGTCTGAACTATCCAAGGCCAGGCGGAAATAAAGGTTGGAATAGGGATCACAATAACGGTTGGAGAGATTAAGATAGGGAATGGAGTGACCGTGGTAAGAATTGGAGAGAGAGGGATGGCGACAAAGAATGATATATACCTCCCCATGAATGTCAAAAGCCAAAAGAGCGAAGGGCTGATCCTGAAAATTTCCGCACCTAAGATATGCTTGCTCGAATTCTCAACAAAGTGGAAGGATCGGAAAAGGTGCTAAAATAAAATGAAATATGATGTCTCTTCTCTGTACCAAATTGGTACCTCACATTTGGTATCTATTAAGCATCTGGAAACACAGATGGGTTAAATATCGACTCATTTAAATCCAAGACCAAAAAGGGGTTTACCGAGTGATACCATGGTTAACCCAAAGAATAAAGTTTGAAATAATGTCTTCGTCGTGCCACGACGTTAAATAAGGTACTTCTTTGGAGGCAACCCAAGTTTTAGTTTTTAATTTTGTTGTTTGAATAACTATTGTTAATGTGCAGTTGAAAATTCGAAATTTAGGGAAAAAGGGCAATTGAGCGAGCCCAGGTACCATTCATTGATTTGCCGAGATGTTTTCGAGCGCGATATAGATAGCCTTATTAACCAATAAAGGGTTGGAGTTCTGGTAACTTCAGCGGGCAAAAGTACTATTCGATGCATCGCCGAATGGGTCGGCGACATAAGTGACCATCGCCGACTGGGACCTGAAATGAAGGATCAAAAAGGATCTTAACCGTTTTAAATTCAAAACTCCCTTTATTTTGCAATTTTCAACTCTTGCACTCTTACACTTCAAATGTAGATTACATTTTGCTTGGTATTTTTGCATGTGTGTCATTTGCTTGGTTGAAATTAGTGTTTTGCCTTCGTGTTTGCTCGCGTAATTGACGTGTCTGTCTATTTCTGAGGTTGGTGTCCCAAACTTGACTTAATATCTAGGCATTTGCTATGCATGCTCGTATTATTGTTGGATCTATTGCAATGTCTTGTGTATTTGGTTGATTTTGAAGTGTTCACTAGTGTACAATCGTGTTAAACTTTGTACTAAGCCCCTAATTGTTGAATTCCGTGTTTAAATTTCTTGAAATAACGGTTGTGTGTTTCTATAATGTTGGGTCTGGTGTGGGTGAAGTCTGAGTAGCCCGAATTGTATCGATCGACTGAATTTTCCCACTGATAGAGTAGGTGACGTCATTCTTTAGGGCAAAAGACGTTGATTGGGCGATTTTAGATAAAATAAGGGTAGTCTAAATACCCTAGGTTCGGTAGTGATATGGCGACGTCATTCTTAAGGGGAAAAAACGTTGATTGGGCGATTTTAGATAAAATAAGGGAAGTCCAAATACCCTAGGTTCGGTAGTGATATGGGCTAGGATTTAATTGCATAGAATAGGGCTTTAATTTCATTGTCGTGGGCTGAATATTAAAAATTGAAAGTCGGGTTAGAAATCTGGCACGAGGGGCAGTTCAACAAGATTAATCGAGCTCACCGAATGACTCAGTTGTTTACCAAATATCTCTGCACTAGCTTTTTTAACCTGAAATTTGAGTGGAAGCCTCTGTAGCATTCAGCGATACGCTTGTGCTCGTCGACTTCACTCGGCGACTCACCGAATGTGTTGTGATCACCCTTTTTCAGCCTAATTTTTGGTAAATCCTTTTGTGATATTCGGCGAGCTACCCTTGGCTTGCCAAATGAATTCGGCATCACGGAGATTGACCCCTTACATCGTCGACTTGTGCTAATTTATGTGCATTTTTGTTTTGTTACTTTCAACGAGCCCGATAAAGCTCGCCGAATGAGTTTGGCGACTAGCCGAACTAGTCAGCGAGTTTTTCTGTATATTTTAAACCTTCATGTTTCATTGAATGGTTCTAATGTAGTGGTTCGATAAGTGTTGTTTTGTAGATATGGCCAGACCTAAACTTCCTGGAAAGAACCAACCACCCCGGAAGAGAGCATGGGGAGTAGTTATTTCTGAGGGGGCTACCCCGCCACGAGCAACACAGTCCAAACTTTCTCCGATAGGGCAAAAAGGCACAAATAAAATTAAGGGTCGTGCGGAGCCGAGTCCGGCTGAGTACAACTCTGACAACATGGGCATCGACGACATCCACCTCACCACCTCGGAATCTAATCGTGAGGATAATTTGGGGTAAAGATCGCCAACCTCCATGTCCGAGCCAGAGGATGACCAGACTCTTTAGAAGAGATGAGCTGAGCTGCGCTTCAAAGCACTGCATGATCCCACTAGACTATCATTCACTCCTCCACCTCCATCACAGACTGCTAAGCAGGCAGCACTAGTGCCCTTGGTATAGGCACCTCCACCATGATCGATGAACAGACTTAAGGCTGTCCGATTGAGGATGATTCTAGAAGAAAAGAGGACGTCTAATAATAGAGTGGAAGACATGTATCCATATGTGTGGGACACCATTCGGTTCCACAAGTTTTAGAGAGTCATACAACCCGAGGCTCATACATACCTTCCTGGGTCCGAGAATTCTACGCAGAGTACGGGAAGTTGGTCCCAAAGGAAAATACAAAGCCAACTCATTTGCACCGATTGATCATGTATTGGAGTGAGGTAACTCATTTACACCGCCATGATCGAGTTAGCGGTCCATAATGAGAAGAAGGACCTAAATGTAGCTCCTCAGTACTGGTTCAGATTCATTAGCAGCACACTGATGCCTTCTGAGAATGAGTGCATACTCTGGCATCCGAAAGCAGCTTTGCTGGATTCTATTAATGATGTCACACCCCAAACTCGAGGGGCGCAATTGGCTCCTAATGCCAAAACTCAGGCCCGAGCCGACCCTGCTGAACCATTTGCTACTAGCGCATGGCCGCCACACGCAATCAAGGAAAAAAAAAAGTATATCTCTGCTTAAAACTAAGCCCTCGGCCGGCAAGGCCCCTGTCAACTGATCTATAAAAGAAACAGCTACTCCCAGGAGATCATATAAATAAATAGCCAACTAGTACAGAAGTCCTGATTGGGCCGTCGAGGCCACCATGATATCTATACCAAAACTAAAAGCAGGAATATATCAATATAATACATCAAACAACTCACAAGCTTCAGCAAAACAACAACCTAGGCCAGTATGGCTATAACATAGCTATACACCCCACACACTAGTCTGCAAGCCTCTAAGAGTAGTAAAGTTTGGCGTGACAGCACCCCAACCTACCCATAAAGATATATACAACAAAAGGTAACAAACCTCCCAACTCTGGCAGCTCCGGAAGAAAGGGCCTAGCCAATCAGATAGAGGTCAATCCTACTGCTGAGGAGGTCTACCAGGTCATCTGTCGGGACCTACATGCATGAATGTAGTGCCCCCAAGGCAATGGGGCGTCATTACAAAATAATGTACAAAGTATGAAAGGCTATAGACTAAATGAGCAAGTATCATAATATACCAAAAGCAATCACGTAAGGAAACCAAAATTTTAAATAAGCATGCTAACCCACTACTGAATCTAACAATACAAAAATGATCAAACATCAACCTAACCAAGCCCCCATAAGCTCGGCAGGAACAAACAACATACCACCTACCTAGGGCCCCATAAACGCAGAAGGTGCCAAATCAATCTACATACCCATATGGATAGCCCTTTGTCTTTGTAAGAAGTCATATAGCCCTCTTTGGCAACGATATAGCCCCATAGGCAGCACATAACCCAATTAGGCAACATCATAGCTCTATGGTCTGCACATAGCCCTCGTTTGCATCAACACAGCCCTGTAGGCAACACATAGCCCTCTTTAGCATCAAAATAGCCCCGTAGGAAACACATAACACTCTTTGGCATCAATATAGCCCCGTGGGAACACATAGCCCTCATTGGCGTCAAAATAGGCCCGTAGGCAACACGTAACTCTCTTTGGCTTCAATATAGCCCCGTGGGCAACACATAGCCCTCTTTGGCAAAAACATAGTCCTATTAGACAAGAGCATAGCCCCCACAGGCAGTTCATAGCTCAAAAATTAACCACAATAGCCCCAATGGTGACAACAAACAATTGAATAGGCTAAAGGCGAGAAATTTAGCTATAAACAATATGTATGAATAATCTCCAAGTCGTTCTTAAATTAGGGTCTTTCTTAACAGATCGTGAGTCCCTAAAATGAGAGTTTGTAACCACCCAATCATCCAACCACTAACAATTATATCTACAAGATCACCAACGCTAACTACCTCTAAGGAAACACGTCGAACGAATGGAATAACCTTAACATACCTTTCCAATGAACGCTCGAAAGACCATAGTTCCTTCATGAAAGTTGTTCCTTATGTCCTAAGCTTTGCAAACACTATCTATACATAGCTGGTACGCACCTATAAACAGTTCATAATTCATCTTTAATCGGCAGATTTTCCATATTGCCCCAACTTGTCGAAACGTCCGTAGAAATTCATAAAAACAATCATAAAAGAGTCCCGATATGATTACCTTAGTTAATGAAGTTTAAAACTTGAAGAAACACCAATAACTACAAATTTATATCTTCAAAAACTAGCTCCAAACGCAGCTAATAGAAGGGAAAATGATTGCCATGTGTAGGGATTACGTTTCTAGGCACGGGGGCAATGTTTAATGGTAGAAATCGTCAAAAACTAATCTTCATCATGCTAGAACTCCATAAGAATCCTCTCTTAAGCTCTCTCTGGTTTGGAAGTGAAATGACATGTTTTCATGCCTTAAAATGTTAAATAAGCCGACATACCATATTTTTTACCCGACCTGAATTTTGTCGCAGCAGTCCATAGTAAAACCCTCATAACTTCTTACTCTGATGTCGGTTTGATACGGGGTTTTATGTGTTGCAAACTAGACTCGTATGCCTTTGATTTAATAGGTAATAGGCTTTATAACTCTTTATATATTGGGATAAAACATCCAATAAATTTGACCCAAATTGTAGAGAAATCTTTAAAAAGGAACTTACGATAACTTTCGCCAACTTTTATTTTTCCACTTACTTAACTTCAAAACTTGAGATACAACCCTTGAACACTTAAAATATGACATACCACATCATATTTAATTTATTACCCACCCTCCGTATCTTTCCACGAAGATACGAGTTAATTTAGACGTTTTGAAAAGTCGGGGTGTTACATCCTTCCCCCCTTGAAAACCTTCGTCCTTGAATGAAAAAAAAACTGAGTCACGCGGTTAAGTCTTTAGGAGTTTCAAAAATTTTGGTGAAATATCCTCTGTAAATGTGACTATCCAGGAACATGAAATGCAGAAATTCTAATCTAGGTGTCTCACAGGATCACATAAATAGCTAAGCACTATAGCTCAACAATAACAGTGCGAGCAAATATACAACGACAACAACAATAATAATAAGAAACAATATAAAAAAAATCATATTGGTATCTAACCTCACTGCACTAATATACACTAATATGTCATCACTCTGGGGTATGAAACAAGCGAGGATATTTTGATTTCATACCATCCTCAGCTTCGCAGGTCACCTCTTCTCTATTTTTTTTTCTCCACAATACTTTATCCGAAGCCACCTCTTTGGTCCTTAACATACAAACCTGCCAATCTAATATGGAAATTGGAGTTTCCTCATAGGACAACTCCTCTGTGAAAATAACATCCTCAACCGGGACAACCCGAGAAGGGTCTCCTACGCACTTCCGTAGCATCGATACATGGAAAACTAGATGAACAGATTCTAGCCCCGAAGGCAATTCTAACTCATAAGCCACCTGTCCTACCCTCCGAAGAATCCGGTATGGCCCAATGAATCTTGGACTAAGCTTGCCCTTTTTGCCAAATCTCATAACACCCTTCATAAGCGAGACTTTTAAGAATACGCAGTCATCGACACAAAACTCTAAGTCCCTTCGTTGTTCATCTGAGTATGACTTCTGTCGACTTTGAGCTGTTAACAACCTCTCCCGAATGAGCTTAAGCTGCTCCACTGTCTGTTGTACTAAGTCGGGTCCAAGCAACCCTGACTCACCTACCTCGAACCATCCGATAGGGGACCTACATTTTCACCCATACAAAGACTCATAAGGTGACATCCCGATGCTGGAATGATAATTATTATTGTATGCGAACTCTATAAGATGTAAATGGTCATCCCAACTCCACTTGAATTATAGCGCACACGCCCGTAGTATATCCTCGAGTGTCAAAATTGTGCGCTCAGCCTAGCCATCCGTTTGAGGGTGAAAGGTTGTACTAAGATTAACTTGTGTTCCCAATCCTTTCTGGAGGGACTTACAGAAGTTGGCGGTAAATTTTTCTCCTCTATCAGAGCTAATAGATACTGGGACACCGTGTAGCCTAAGAACTTCTCTAGTATAGAGACCTGCATAGTCTTCGGCCGTAAAAGAAGCCCTGACTGGTAAGAAGTGGGCTGATTTTGTTAGTCTATCAACAATTACCCAGATAGAGTCAAAATTGCAATGCAATCGAGGTAACCCTATAATAAAATCCATATTAATTGGTTCCCACTACGACTAAGGAATGGCTATCTCCTGAACAGTCCCAACGGATTTTTGGTGCTCAACCTTCACCTGTTGGCAGTTAGGACACTGTGCCACAAACTCAGCAACGTCCTTCTTCATCCCCTGCCACCAATAGATCTCCCTAATATCATGGTACATCTTCATCGAACCAGGGTGAATATAATAACGGGAATGATGTGCCTCTTCCATAATCTGATGTGGAATCCCTACAATGTTTGGAACACATAATCGACCGCTATATCTAAGGACTCCATGTCCTGCTATATCAAATGCTAAATACTGTTTTTCCTGAGCCTTGGATCTTAGCTATTCTAAGCTAGGATCATCTTGTTTCCATGATTTTACTTCTACAACTAGAGATGATACGACTGTGTCCTAAATTGCCCACTATCTTCTGCCTCTAACAATCTGACTCCCAAGCTAGTTAACTGATGAAGCTCTCGCGCTAGCTCACGCTTCGCAACACCTAAATAGGATAAACTATCTATAGATCTTCGACTGAGGGCATCAGCTACCACATTCTCCTTTCCTGGATGATATAAAATATCCACGTCGTAGTCTTTCAGTACCTCAAGCCATCGACGTTGTCACAGATTTAACTCTTTCTGTCTAAAGATATATTGACGACTTTTATGATGTGTGAAGATGTCAACATGAACGTCATACAAATAATGTCTCCATATCTTCAACGCATGCACAACTACGGCCAACTCTAAATCGTGGGTCGGATAGTTCTTCTCATGCTTTCTCAACTGCATTGAAGCATATGAGATAACCTTACCATGTTGCATTAGAACACATCCAAACCCAACACTAGAAGCATCACAATACACCACATAGCCTTCTGAACCCTCTGGCAATGCTAGAACTAGTGCTGATGTCAACCTGTCCTTCTGCTCCTGGAAACTATACT
>JAJOOO010021946.1:0-12740 GCA_029582685.1 Solanum piurae
TGTGCCACCACAAGACGAACAATAATTAATGCCAATTGCATTCCGGGGC
This sequence comes from Solanum piurae, assembly GCA_029582685.1. Taxonomy (NCBI): domain Eukaryota; kingdom Viridiplantae; phylum Streptophyta; class Magnoliopsida; order Solanales; family Solanaceae; genus Solanum; species Solanum piurae. Next base: position 50 of record JAJOOO010021946.1, read on the forward strand.
AACTTCTTCTACCAGAACCAAATGGTAAAAGTTGATAATCACGTCCACGAACATCTACGTTACTTTCAAGAAATCTCTCTGGCAAAAACTTATCAGCGTCGGTCCAAAAATTAGGATCCCTATGAATAGTGTATGCATTGACAATAACTTGTGATCCTTTTTTGATATAGAAATCATCTACCATACAATCTTCCATGGCTTCATGAAGTAGTAATGGGGCAGCAGCATGTAGCCTAAATGACTCTTTAAATACCATGTTTAAGTATTTTAAGTTTTCTAAGTCTGATTCTTGTACCATTCTGTTTAGGCCTACTACTTCTTCTAATTCTTTTTGGAGTTTCTTCATTATGTCTGGATTTCTTAGAAGCTCTGAGAGCATCCATTCAATTGAACTTGACGATGTATCTATTGATGCCACAAGCATGTCCTGAATTTAAATAAAAAAATTAGTACCATTTATAAGCTTGTTACTTTGCATAACAATAATATGATTATGATGAATCCTCTAGATCATATTGAGTCATAATAATAAAGATAATATAAAGTATTCATATAGTTGACTCAAATTATTTTTTGAAGCGACATATAGCTGATTGATTGCTAAGCTAGTAGTAAGTATGTTATTCCCTTTTTTCAATTGAAGTCCTCCTTCGCTCCAATTTTCATTTTTAATTAATGTTACAATACTAAAGAAATAATTTAACTTTGTAATTTCGGTATTTTTACCCGTAATGAAATGATTTACAACTACATAAATATCTAAGAATTGTTTTATATCACAAATTTTAAAAGATCTTTTTTTAAATATTATATCAAGTCAAACAATACTACATAGAATGAGACGGAGGGAGTAACATTCTTTTACTTTTATTTAGTCTGGTATATAAGGATTGACATATTTCCTTATTTATAGTCATAGAAGATTATATGACTTATGTTAGATGGTAAGTTTTAAAAAATCTTTATTTTTCTCTTGTAATCAGTCAAATACCCTCACATAAATTGAGACAGAGAGAATGAACATACCAACATGACAGCTTTAACATGACGACGATCAAACTGGAACTCTGCTTCACCAGATTGCATAATTTCCATCATAGTGTCTACAAAGTCCTTATTTTTCTTTTGTTCCTTAGCATTGACATGTTCATCAATTATCTTCTCTACAAATGGATCAAGCACCTTAGAAGTGTCCTTCATTCTACGTGTGAGTCCTTGGAGGTCAATAACACCAAGAAAAGGGAAAAAATCACCAAGATTTGGTGTTGCAGCTAGAGTTGTAACCTCTTGAACTAAATACTTAAAACCCCTTTTGTCCAAATCCTCATCCGTGAACTTTTTCCCAAACACCATCAAACAACTCAAGTTGGCACTCAACTTCGACACTTGAGCACTAAGATCAACCTCAACATGACCCTGACCTTGAGCTATTTCTTTGATCGATTTGATCATAATGGCAATTTCTTCACTTCTAGTAGATTGGAATGAGTTAATCTTCATGTTACTCAACAAATGGACCGTACACAATTTTCTCATGTTACGCCAATACGCGCCATACTTTGAGAAAATCAAATTCCTTTGGCCATACGATATGTATTGAGCGGTCTCGTTATGAGGTCTACTAGCAAAAATATGATCATAAGTTTTGAGAATTTTTTCTGCTGATTCAGGGGAAGATATAACATAAGTTGGTACCAATCCAAATTTCATGTAGATGATAGGACCATATTTTAGAGAAAATTTGTGTAAATCATGAGTAAGATTTTCACCTAAAAGATGGAGATGTCCTAATATTGGAATACCTTTTGGACCAGGAGGAAGTTTTTTCTTGTTTTTGATATTTAGTAACTCATAGAAAATGAATAATAAAATAAGAGCCAAAATGAATGTTGCCCACACAAAAGCCATTGCTAATAATAATAAGACAAATAATAGACAATATTTGCAAGTTTGTTGTATGATTTATGGGAAAGGGCACATACATATATAGGAAAATAAATCATGTGAACGGCGGCCCCTCAATAGTTATTGTGAAAAAGGAAAAGTCTATAAATTATGAGTTGGTGAACCATAACATAAACGTGTCATAATAGTATTGTTATTATTTTGAGTAGTTTGTCATTATACGACGACAACAAAAATAACAGAACAAAATTAATTGTTAATCCTATCTTAATTAGACAAATTAGCTACGGATAATAAGAAAAATTTATTAGCTATAAGAAATTTAATAATGAATAAGAGATGAGATTCATAGCTAAAAATTTCAACAAAAAAAAATCAGGGTGGAGTCAGCTTAGGCTTAGAAATTTATCCGAATCTATTTATAAATGATTCAAATTATTTTTATATGTATGTATATACAGTAAATATTGAACACACTTTAACTAGTTCATATATTTAGTTATTTATATTATAAAATTCTCAAGTAATAATTCTGACTTTATCATTGTTCAAAATGAATCGTTATGCAATTTGAAGTAAGAAAGTCAGATACTCTACGAAAACGCGGTCCTTAGAAAGTACCGAAGTGTTCAAAACGGAAACATATATTAAAGATGTTTGACATTGAAATAAAATAATTATTTTGGTTATAGAAATTGTGTAAATGTAAGCTTTTGGGGTTAGAAAGTAAACATTAGTAACTTATAATACCCTCGGTTGTACTATATAATATTTTATTAACAACCAGGACAATGATGATATATATTTTGCTTTAATATATAGTTGTCACTTTGAGTTCACAAATGACGCTTTTTACTATTACTCCATTTGTTAAAAAAGTACCTGATTCTAATTGTTGTACAATATGAGTGCTCTAATTAGCATCATCATATTTTACATTATTAATTAATTAATAAATTTATCAAAAGTTGAGCATTTTCTCATGACGTGCATGGCAAATAAAATACTAGTAATAAGACTATGAAACCGTTTGTATGAAACATTCTCTTTTTCTAAGTGAAATTGATTGATAAAACGATTGTTAAATCAACAAAGTTAACTAATACATATCTTCTAGAGTTAATTGAGAAATTAATATACTCATTCTGCCTCAAGTTATCTATTGTAAATTCTAAAAAATAGTTATCTGAAATTATTTATCGTTTAATTAGAAGTTCAAGACAATATTAATTTTTTTTTTCATTTTATTCTTAAAAGTTATTGTTCTTAAACTAGTAATAAGACTATGAAACCGTTTGTATGAAACATTCTCTTTTTCTAAGTGAAATTGATTGATAATACGATTGTTAAATCAACAAAGTTAACTAATACATATCTTCTAGAGTTAATTGAGAAATTAATATACTCATTCTGCCTCAAGTTATCTATTGTGAATTCTAAAAAATAGTTATTTGAAATTATTTATCGTTTAATTAGAAGTTCAAGACAATATTAATTATTTTTTTCATTTTATTCTTAAAAGTTATTGTTTTTAAAGACAACAAACATCTAAATTATGGATGATATTAATTGTTCAAATAACAATAAATGATAAAAATAATTAGTGTTTCTTAAGAAACATGTGAAAGAGAATCACGACAATGTACGGAATTTTACCAGTCTAGGCTCTAGAATCTTGATTCACACTTGATATAAGCATGTGTTTCGATAAGCTTAAAAACTCTTTTGTTCCTCAATTCTTAAGTCATTCCGGTCACATTATTCTTAGGACATTAAGACTCGATTTCAAAGTCAATTAAGATTCAAAACTAACAATGTAATTAATTATAAATTCAACATTTAAAATTTGTTTTTCAAACAAAACCCTTAAAATAAATATTATTATAAACTAAAATTAGATGATCAATAAAACTAAAATCTCAGGCATAAATTTAAATTGAATTAGTTGGATTTAACATAAATTGAATTCTTAATATATTAGGGGAAAAAATTTCAAATTGATGTTCTGGTGGTGGTGGTGTAGCAATGCAGTGAACGATAATGGAGGTGGCAGAACATGATTGGGCAAAGGCGGCGGTGCCGCAGAGGCGAAGTAAGGATTATGAGTTTGGGGGTTCTAAGTTTCTTTAATAACCATCAATCAATTTTGTTAGGGATTCACAAATTAATATACATATATAATTAATTAATTTTCTAGTACAAATATAGGATCTACAGAAAAACTACTAAGTTCGTCCGAACCCATGAACCTCCACCTAGCTCCGCCTCTGGGCGGTGGTGTTCAATGGACGCTAGGGTGGTCCCCAACGTGAGGGAGTGGAGAGCAGAGACAGAAGGCGAAAATGGAGGGGGGAGGGGTAAAACGCCAATTGGAAAAAAAGACCCCAAAATATTATTCACTTTTTTTGAAATATTATTGTACTTTATTGAAAAATAGTATTTGACTATAAAAAATTCAAATACAATTTCAAGTTGTATTTGTAATTTGAAAAACAACCAAGAGTACAAGACCTTGTTTTCACTTTATTTTTTTTAAAAAAAAAATCATTTTGTTTTTAAAAAATCCTAAATTTATTGTTTACATAAATTAAATAACTCCATTTAAATCATATTTCATGTTCAAATAATATTTTATAATTTTTCAAAAATATATATATTTAAATTCTAAATATTAGCTGCAAAAACTTAGCCAAACACAACTCTAAATCCAACTTTGAAAATTTCAAATAAAGTGACGCTCCCAACAAGATTTTCTCCCTACCCAGGGCTCGAACCCGAGATCTCTCGATTAATGATGAAGTAGTCTCACCACTACACTACAACCCAAGTTAGGAAGTGAATATTTTTTTTATCTTCATGGCAAAATGACTACGTAATTTAATCTTAAAAACTTACATCAATATTTGACTAGTTGATCGAAACATAAATATTTTTACTTATTTAAAAAATAAATACCAACCTTATGAGGTTAGTCTACATATTTCCCACTTTTTTTTGCCTAAAAAATTGACCTCCTGAGATCAATTTCCTTTTTAAAAAATGAACAAGAAAATCGACTTTCCATTTTCATTAGAGGTCAGTTTTCTCATGTTATTTGATAATGTCTTTATTAATGTCTTGTTTCTATAAATTGCAAAAATAACTTGTTATCAAATTATATTATTAAAAATACAATAAATAAATATATAATTTCGAATGTGATCAAACAAAAAAATCAAGGCTATTTTTCCAATGAAATTTATGAATAAGTGAATAGTCATTGTTTGATGAACCAAGAATATTCATATTTTTATAAAAAGTTGATTGAATGGCATAAAGAGTTATGTTGACCAAACTATTTAGAGCTCCTGAATTTTTGGTTGGATTAATGGTCCAAAAAATGTGAAATTTTCATGAGTCAATAAATCACTGCTATGATTTTCTTTTGTTTACTCAAAGAAAAAGAAATGCGTCGTTACTAATTTGCGACTTTTAATAAAACAATTATTAGAAATGAGAAGGTTCAGCTGTTAATTGTTTGAGGGTTAGGTATAAGAGTGGCAAATGAGCAAGTTGAGTAAAAAATGAGTTAAATAAAAATAAATAAAATACTCGATTCAACTCATATTTTAAATGAGTAAAAATGAGTCATCCAATAAATAATATGGGTAAATATGAATAACCATATTATAGCAAGGATCTTGTTAAAATCTTTAAAAACAAATGTTTTACTTCACTCCCCACCCACCACAAAAGAAAAAGTTAAAACTTTTTTAAATTTGATTTATTTTTTTTAAAATAATATTGCTTTTATCACCACCACCCTTAACCCGGCCCCCAACCCCCTAACAACCCATACTCCCCCCCCCCCACAACCTCCCCACCCCCAAGCCTAAAAAAAACTTTAAAAAGTTATTATTTTTTTAAAAAAAAAAAAACTTATTTTTACCCCACCGCCTCGCCCCTATTCCAAAAAAAAGTAAAAAAAATATTTTTTTTTATCATCCACCCCTCTACCAGCCCCGCCCCCTCCTCCATTCCCCCACCACCACTACCCCCTATCCCAAAAAAAAAATAGTTTGTTTTTTTTATAAAAATTTTTTATCACCCCACCCCTACCAACCCCTCCCCCTTCCAGCCCCTTTCCAAAAAAGAAATTAATTTCTTTTTTGTAAATAATATTTTATTTTCCGTTACCTCACCTACCCCCTATCCTGACCACCAACACACAAATAAATATTAATACAATTTTTTTTTATGAATGAACATTTTTTATCCATTTAATTACCCACTTTTAAATGGGTAATATGAGTATTATTCTGTCACGATTCAAAAATGGACGTGATGGCACTTGTCTATTCCTACCAAGAAAAGTCAGCCTCAACCCAACGAAAAGAAAGAAAAGCGAAATTACAGTAAAAACAAGAACAAGATAAAGCGGAAAACTTATTCTTCTATTAAACCCCCAAAATTTAGTTCTCACGTGCACAAGTCACTAAATACATAAGTGCGGAATTAAGAAAGAAATACAAGTCTTAATCTTTGTTTCTCAAATAGATCAAAGTGTAAGAAAAGAAAAAGAAGGTCCGCCGAATGACAAGCAACTACCTCTTCAAGTCCTTGACAAGCTAGCCTCGAGATCAAGAGAGTGAGAAAGAGGTCACATGGGTGTGGGCTCGGAGCCTACACAAGTGTAGAAATAAGGGATGAGTACCAACAACACGTTACCCAACAAGCAGTCTACTAAACAAAACAACTAGCTAGAAATCGAATATCCCTTACACTCCATCGAACCTCCTCAAACTACAGCATGCACATAAATCAGCCCAACCTAACAATTCTACAATACACGGTTCACAGGCCCAATATTCACAGTTCAATCTTCACAATTCAACACTCAAACAAATCAAATAAGTCAATTTCAATGACAAGTAGTTCAGTCACACATAACAAGTACATCAATCACAATCCACAAGTAAGTCACGCATAAGCATCAAGTGCATCGAGTCGCAATGATCATCACTAGTCGTAACCATTTTCCATCAGCTTTATAACACTCATCGGCAAAGACCTCGACATAATAACACTCGCCGGCAAAAACCATGGCATAATAACTCATCACATGTCTCATCACGACGTTCACAATCAATGCATACAAACAATATCATACCACGTGGAAGAGACAACAAATCATACAATTCAAGTCCACAATCATGCTTTCAAGCATTTAATCAATCAATCATCAAGGGTCACAATAAGACAATTCATATTATCATGTTTATCACATAACTTTTTCATTTCAACACTTTTTTTTATTGATTTAGATATAACGAGTGGACAATTTAAACCTTTCACCTCATTCCCATTACTCGCAACACGCAATCAACGAAGGAAGCATACGAATTCAACTAGAATACAAGGTTTATGAAACCACTTGCCTTAAATCAATCAATAGTCACTCCAATAGTTGAGTCTTTCCCTTTCAGATCACTTCCAAAGCCACACAATCTATGCACAAGCAAGTATTCACATAAATTTCTGGTAACAACAATACCCACATCAATTTCTCTTGAAAAGTGGGTCAATCAAACCAAACACAATTTCAAAAATAAGGTTTGAATCCGAAATTTAATACTTGAAAACATTACTTTAGGAACTCATTAGGAAAAATCATTTCGAACAAGGACTTGAAATCAGTTTACAAACACCATTTTAGTAAATTCTAGGGTTATTGAAGAAAATCCCCAAATTTCTCATTTCAAAAGTTTGATTTGAACACATAAATCCATAAATAATAATGGGTAATTAAATATTTAGAGTTAAGAACCGTTACCCAAAAGATTTTACTCAAAAACTTGGTCCAAATCGTCTCCCTAAAGCTCCCAAAACTCAAAAATAGTGAAATGGGATTGAAACTCCGATTTTAGAAAATATTTTGCCGATGTCACAAATTCTCATCGCAACCCAAGGTCACGCGATCGTGATGAGTAAGGCAGTCAACTCATTAAAGTTAACCATCACGATCGCGACAAGACCCACGCGATAGCGATGCACCCTAAGATGATACTATGCGATCGTGATGACCAAAATGGTCATGCACCAGAATCAGAAACCAGCCAAGCTCAAAATCATCGAAAGGACCCTCGGGATTCATTCAAAATCCCATACACACAAATCAGATATGCAAATTAATTAAACTCGACGTTTTGAACTCAAAGGAACGTCAAAACACGAATCATAGTGTAACGACCGATTCCCGTCATTATAGAAAAGTCAACGGGGAAAATTTTTGGATTGGAAAACTTTTTTGTAGTAACTTGAAATTTCCCAACCTAGGCCAGATTTGGACGAAATCAGAGTCAGTAATGTCTAGGGAAATATGGTAGCTAGGGCGGGGCCGCTGTAGCGGGGTCGGTACCGTTGTGGCAGGGCAGACCCGACTTAAAGTCAAAAATATATAAACTCCAAAAGTGTTTTACTCTGTAATTTTTGAACTTGAGAGCTAAGGAACGAACCCAAGAGACTTTTTGACCGTTTTCCACCATTCTTGAGGCTAAAGGTAAGGTTTTAACTCCCCGAATCCATTTTTCGATCCGTAGAACGTAATTTAATGGGTAATTATCGATGGGGGAGGGTTTTGATATGGAATTTATGATGAAAACAACCCTAATTGGAATATTGGGATCAAGGGTTTGATCTAGGGTTGATAGGATTGTTAGTAATTCGGGTAATTAGTTATCGTTTATTGATTCTCGTGTTATAATTATTGTGTGTAGACCAAGAACAAGTGGAACGAATCCGAAAAGGGAAGAATCAAGTATCTTAGGGGATTCAAGCTTTGTTTGAGGTAGGTGATGGTTGTGATTCTATGATTGTGTCACTTATGTTTGTTCTTGCTTCATTATGAAACATGTATGTATGTGAATGTTGTAAATTGATCACACTAATTGTAAATGAGTATGAACAAATGACTACATGACTTGAATCACTTCTTGATTGTATGATTATTGAGAATATACTTGTGATTGTGATTGTGGCTTGTTGAATGGATCGGGTGTTGCATTCCGACACACTAAATGGAATTGGTTGCCACATTTCGGCATAAATATGGGATCGGTTTCCACGTTCCGGCATAAACATTGGATCGAGTACCACGTACCGGTACACTATCTGTTTGAGTTTGGATTCCATGAGAGGACCAATAACTTGTTGTAAATGTATATTGTTGAGAATGTGATAATCGTTAATGTACACGTTCGGTATTTGCATGTTTATAATGTTGTATTTACTTATGTATGTTGCACTTAGTGGGATAGACGCGTGATCCGACCAGTACATTGTGGTTGTGTATTGATACTGCACTTGCTCTTTATTTGTTGAGTACAAGACATCTTCAAGCAGCTATTGACATACCTCGTTTAGAAGATCAGTGATCGTCGTTCTAATTCAAGGGTGAGCCAGTTCTTCCGGGATGCCATGAGTTCTCCTTTTGTCTATGTCCACATTTTGGACTTAAATTTTCTAGTTAGTTGTTAGTACTTTAGTTTGGGGTTGTAACCCTTCTTGTTTAGACTTATGGATCTTGTTAGAGTTTGGTACGTTGACTTTCAGGTTCTAGGTGTTATTCCGCATTTGTTTAATTGTTAGGTTATTGTTTGGAGTTTATGGGAACTCCCTATTTCTTTCCTTAGTATTTAACTTGCTTCCGTAACCTTAAATGCTTTAGTGTTTTGATTGAGTTGGTTAGCTAATTAGTATTAATGGTTCTCCCACCGGAGGGCTAGTGTGGGTGCTAATCACGACGGTCTGGGTCGTGACACATAGGTCTCCTTAACCGAAAATCCGTGAAAACCACAAGAAACTAACTCATGCCTAAAAAGGCAATATAAACTCGGGACATCTCAAAAATCAACTAAGACCTCTACTAGGCCTAAAATCATCCCCCGAATCTAACAGAACTCTCAGAATTTTGATCCGAGCATCCGAACCTCGAATGTTGACCAAAGTCAATCCAAAGGCTAAAATTCCACAATTTCACAACTTAGAACCTCAAATCCTCAAAATTAAAAAACTCAAAAATCAAAACCGACGACTCTCACGGATTAGATTTTACATATCCCACTGATGGAATTGACGAAATTCCATTCCAACATTCGAAACTTCAAAAGACATCGAAAACCACTTTCTTAACAACTTAGCCTTTCAAACTCAAAACTTACCAAAAATCTCAACTTTTAACTCAATGTTTAAAACCAACTTTTCAAACTCAATCATGGAAAACTCGGGGCCACTATCGGGAGGGCAAAATGATAATTTCCACAAAAAAAAATAACCGACCGAGCCATTACATATTTGTTTTTTACTCATTTTAAATAAGGTACCCAAGCCATTTAAAATTGATAAATATGAGTAGGTACCCATATAAATGACTCATTTTTGACAGTCCTAGTTAGGTATAACAGCTGATATATATAATTGTTTGATAGTTTGTCAGAATTATGCCATTATTAATAAATTACGAATTAATTATGAGTGAATTTCTTTATTATTTTTGTCAATATTAGTTATGTAGGAATTAATTATTCATGTATTAGCTAGTTATATATGTTTTACTTATTCCACCTGCATATAATAATATAATTTTTTATTAATATTAACAACGAGATTTATTATCACCTTTTGTGTGTCCTTTAAAATTTAATAGAGGTGCAAATTCTCTCAATTTTTGGCCTACCATACTATCTCTTATATGAATAGACAAATGTTTTTATTTTCATTATGGATGGTAAAGTAATAACATGGCCGATCATTATGGGTATAATAGTAGGTGTTCGGGAACTGATTTATCTCAATTAAGCTTTCAACAGAGAGGAGAAAAATATTATTTGAATGTAAGGAATTCTTCTATAAAGAATAAGGAAGAAGTTTCAGTGGTGGCTATTGTCTTTGCGGTCCCATTTTAGATATAGCAAGAAAAATAATAATGTTGGGTGAAATCATAAGCATTGAGCTTACACGAACCAAGTACAATGAGGTTCCCTTATTAATTTTTTAACAACTTATATATATTTATATATATTAGTTACGTCAGTTTTTAAATTGTCAATCAAATAATATATTAATTTCATACATAAATAACTTATTTTCTATCTAACTAAATATAATATAAGTTACACAAAAAATTAGTATATAAATAATTTATTTCTTATCTAGCGATCAACAATCCCTAAAAAGAAAAAAGGACACCATATAAAGTAGGAATCGAATAGTCTACCCAAATGATGTTTGAAATGAAAAAATAAGGTTAATTAATAGGGGAAACTAAGCAAATACCCCATAAAAGTAATATAAATACAAACATATACCCCTTTACATTCATACCTCACTAAATAATTACACTATATACCCCCCCCCCCCTCCACACACACTAAAAGCATATATATATATATATGTGTGTGTGTGTGTGTGCGCTTTTAAAAATAAATAAATAAATAAAATATTTTCCAAATCAACTTGTTTTCTTCAAATTTAAGGAAAATGACTTCCCTTCAAAAATTAAGGAAAACATTTTTCAAAACTCTACTTCATCCATAAATTACAATATTTTTTTCTTACCCTACCCCGTACCCGTACCCAACCCTTGCCATCTAAAAAAAATTAAAATTTGAAATTTTCTTATTGTTTAAATTACAAATATTTTTTTTACCCCTACCCTCAAACCAGCCCCACCCCTCCTCCTCCAAACAAAAAACAAAAGATTATTTTTACCTCATCCAACCCTACCACCCCTACCCCCTAAAAAAATTGTTTTTGGAAAATGTTTCAAATTTTTAAAATTTCAGTTTTTATCCCATCCCATACCCTAACCTCACGACCCCCCCCCACCCCCGGCACTCAGGCCACCTCAGTCAAAATTTGTTTTATTTTTAAAAAAAAATTAAAAAAAATAACAAATTATTACGCCACCCCCTTCCCCCCCTCCCCCTCACGCACGGCCACCCTCACTCAGGCAAATAATTCAAATTTTAAAAAATTCATTTCTACGTCACGCCCTACCCCTCCCCCGCCCGGGTCACCCCTGTAAAAAATAAATTTAAAAAATTATTTTTGATAAATATTTCAAATTTTAAAAATTTCATTATGCCAACCCCCTACCCCAGCCACCCCCTGCCCCCAGTCAAAAAATATTTTTGTAAAATATTTCAAATTTTAATTTTTTTTTACGCCACTCCTATCCTCTAGCCATCCCACTCATCCCTCCCATCCCACACTGTTAATTATTATTTTTTTTTAAAAAAAACTATTTTTGAAAAATATTAAAAGATCGGAAGTTTAGGTCAGGTCCTGGGTCAGATCTCAGAATCGGATTTTGGAATGGTCGTCCATGTCGTGTCCTAGTTAGGGTGTCAAGGTCAGGTCCTAGATCGATTATTGGGGTTTATTTTCAGATCATGAATTATTTTCCTAAAGAGTATTTTCTAGTTTGAAGTCAAAATAAAAGATATTTTCTAGAAAATATTTTTCAATCACCAACCAAACATTAAAAAATATTTTCTAGAAAATATTTTCTACTCACCAACCAAACATGAGAAAATAAGTTATAAATCCACTTGTTTTCCAAGAAAACATTTTCTAGGAAAACATTTTCTATGAAAAATATGTTGTTCATCTTGTATTCCTAAGATACTTAGAACAAAACTTTGAAGAACTTGGTAAGACACAATAAAGTTTAAGAACATTTTCACAACTAGAAAATTAAAACTAGTAGAGAAACTAGAATCAGAAACAGATTAGAAAAAATATACGA
>JAJOOO010021959.1:0-28781 GCA_029582685.1 Solanum piurae
ATTCTTTCTCAATGCACATAACACTTGTCACAACCATGTCTCAGAACAATGCAAATGACATGTTCACACAAATAATGAGGAGATGACCATTTTCATAATACACAATTCACAACAATACAACTGTGATACAATATCAACAATGATTCAACAAGCCTTTCAACTCAGTCTCAAACATCACACATCAACAATTAAACACATTGCCTTTTATTATCCCTTTTCATCATTAGAAATTAATCAATATGTACAAGTCAACCCATCACCAAGTCTCATTACCCACAAACACATATCACAAGGAAATACACGAATTCCATACACTTAACAAGGGTTTAGAAATCCACTTGCCTCAAACCATCGAACAATCACTCCGAGACTTGAGCCTTCCCTTTTTGTTGAGCTTTCAACCAAAGCAATCTATCCACATTAATAATCACAATAAGATTTCGAACCTAACAAAACTCAAATTACTATAGGTGTAGCCTAGACCCAAAAACTCACTCAATTTATAATCAAGTTTAACATGTCAATTCTCATATTTCCAAATTTCAAATCTAGGGTTAAGTCTCCATTTTAAAAAGAAATTCTCAAATCTTAAGACTAGTGCAAAAATAGAAACTGTCCAAATATCAAGTCATCAACTAACACCTATTTATCAAAATTTCCAGTGATTACACCCATCATTACACCGTCATTATTATTCAAATTTCTTGACCACCAATACTACATACCACCACCCCTAATTTGAAACAGAGAAAATCATTGATACCACCCCACCCAACTTATAAAGGAAAATCAATAGCAATTATGTTGTCCTTCAAAAAGTAAACAATTTTACCCTTAGAATAATGGCGTCTCACATGTGGTACAATTTTCTTATAAAATTTGAGAGTTAACAAGGCATCTCAAGATAAAAGCCGATTGATTCCAAACTTTCCAATTCTTATCCAACTAAATTAATATGATAGTAATAAGAGATATGCATACCTATCTAATTATCAAAATAGTCTGTATCATGGAATCTTTTCATCCGAAGAGTAACAAAATTTTAAGAATTGAAGTTCTTACCTGTAATGTAGACGCCGCAATTGTTCGACCCTACTGTAACGCCTAGGGTAGTTTCTGATTCCTTTTCTTTCTTTTTTTCCTTTAAATAATATTATAAATTAAAAGTAATAAATTTCACCAGCTTATTTTAATATATAAGAGACAAATGGTATAGGGTCTTAAATAAATAATCACTTTAGCCCATTAACTATCGATTAAGTCAATTATCTACAATTACCCATCAATTAATTAACTCTAGTTAAACGAATATTTAAAGTTTCCAAAAATGGCCTTCCGGGTCATTACACACATTGTGAACTTCAAATTGCTACATGAACAAAATATACCTTTCATAATTAAATACATTTACTAGCACAAGCAATAAATAAGTATATGATGATTTGAAATGCTAAGAAGGCCGAGCCAGGCCGTTACCAATTTGCCAGCTCAAAGAAAACCGCAAGTAATACTACAAAATCTTAATCGAACTCAGAGAAATTTAAGGCATGGGATAGGAATGAACTTCATTCAATATAGAGAAATCATACATCATCGAGATCTTAACAAGCATGCTTTACGAAGAGTAGCAATTAGATTGGAAACAAAATGCTTACCAAACTTAGCCTAAATATATAACCAAACACAAGAGACAGTAAAGGAACTCAAACGAGTAGGCTACTTAGCACACGAAGTAGGATAAGATTTAGACACATAAAACGATATGAACTTGAATATAATTTGAGGAACACACAAACTGATCATGTAACCTCATTCAAAATACAACAGTGACAATTAAATACAATTACCATTTGTACATGGAGATGCCTTATACAGAGGACTAGCATAGATTAATACAAAAAAAAAACATAGAAATTTATAAGGCTGGTATACTACCTCTTGTAGAGCAGCGAATCCGGAACGAACGAGCTGGACTTCTCACAAACCTTTCACCACTGACAAGGGATTCCGACGAAATTCGGAGGATAATGAATAAAGCGTGAAATCAAGACTAAAAGAAACTCGAAATTCTTTAGGAACCAGTATACGAAGAGGCTGCGATAAACTCCCGAAGCTCCGACGGAAGCCTACCGAAAGAAAGAAAATCTAAAAATTTTGGCTACTGGAATGCTATTGCTTCTGGGTTTTTTTTTCCCCCTTTTTTTTGTCTCTCCTTTTTCCATTGTATATGAAGAGATTTATATAGAGGGGAAATAAGTCAGATTTAAGGGGGGAATCGGGTGAAAATTTGGAGAGATTTTAAAATTCTAAATTCAAATCCCCCTTCAGAGATAAGGCTGCCAGCTCCATTTTGTTCCAAATTGTACAATTCTCAATGGATTAAAAAAGGAGACCATCGATTTGGAGATGTAGGACGAAGAGGCAATGAGATGGGGACACGTTGAATAATTCTCGAACGGTCCGAGATGATAAGGGAGAGAGAAGAGGGACGCGCGACTCGCGATTTGGAGCGTCTGGGTTGCTGCTCGTTCACTGCTGGGCAGACGGTCGCCTTGAAATTCTGGGTTTGCTGGCGTGAAGAAGAAATGCGGTGGGGTCGGGTGGTTTGGTTGTACGCGTTTGGGATTGCTGCACGTATAGTTGGTGGGCTGTTGTTGGTATGATGTATTGTATTGTTTTGAGAATAAGGGAATTAGGAAAGTTGGGCTTGAATTGAGTGTTAAATTTGGCCCAATTTTAGTCTTAAACTTGACTAAAAAAGGTTTAGGAGGAATAAAAAAAAATGCAGCTAGAATTGAGTTTAAGAAATAACAATACGGATTGCATTATAGCCATTCGAAATCATAAACGTAGTCGGATTGAAATCATTTAGTAAATTTGGCTAGTAATTAAATAAGATAAATTAATTAATGAGCTTCTTAATCTTAACGAAATAAAATAATTGATTTAATTATAAACTAATGATTTAAAAACGTAAACAATTATATAACTAAATTAATTTGTAAAATATGTAAACAAAACAAAATCTTTTGAGATGCTTTTTCGAAAATTTATAAAATGTACTAATTATATGTAAAACTATATAAGAAAACATATTTATTATTTAGAAATTATAAAAGCGACTAAAATTACTTGAAAAATATTTCGAATGCTATAAAACTAATTATTTCAAATCATTAGAAATTTAAGAAGCTCGGTGATTAATCTATATTGTGGAGGTTCAAAATTGGGTGTCAGCACGTCAAATGACCGAGAAGGTAGGTTAGGGGTGGTATAGGGGAAGGGAATAGTAACACTGAGGTACTTAGTTGTTGGTGATCTTTGTGTTGATAGGTGATTAATGGTCTGGATGATGGTGGGGGTTGAGTATTAGTAGATGGTGGTGTAACGGTGGGTGGAATGTAGGAGAGGATAATGTCTGAGAATTACATGATGTAATGGAGACACCTTTTGACCTAACAGACATTGAGTTGGGTAGTGGAGAGTGCACGACCAAGAAAGCATTTGGGAGTGCATGGAAAGAAGCTAAACTTGATGGTTTATTTGTCACAGTTAGAACATCAGAACAAATTTTCCAAGCAATAGTACTACTTTGTTGAATTTAGATTGGAAAAAATATTATGAAAATGATAGGTGTCTTCCAAAAATTGAACATCCCAGGATAAGTACAATTTATTTTTGACAAGATCAAAACATTGGTGGCAGTAATATTTATTAGATAATTCTAAATATACACAAGGACTAGATTTTGGCTCTATCTTATTTTTGGCATATGATTTAAGCCACAAGTAATATAAAGAAGTTAATACTTTGGAGACTCTTGAAATAAAATTTCATAGGGGCATTTATTTTGTAAGTTTGGAGTGGTTAGATAGTTTATAATTTAGACTTCTTAGTGACATGCAAAACTCCAAAAAGATGAGGGCAAGGAGGCTTGATGCAACAAGGTTTTGGCAGTCTCAACAACATGTTGTGTTTGTGTTCAACTTATGCCACTCTTTGAAGCATTTATGGAGGTGTCATGAAGTTTTCAATACCATGGGTTTTCATATGTGAAGATGAACCTTGAAACTCACCACCACCGTCCGTATAGAGAGACATAATTTTGGTTTGAAACCGATGCTCAAGTAAGGGATGTAAAGTCTGAAAGACCTCAAGAACTTCCTTTTTTGATTTTATAGTGAACAACCATATGTATTTTGAGTACTTGTCAACAAATAAGGCATAATATTTCTTGTTATCAATTGATAAAACAAGAGATAGACCCATAAATCAATATAAATTATTTTCAATGGTCATTGACTTTGGAATAAATTTTCATAAAAAAGGTAACATGTGCATTTTATTAGAATAATACAAATTACAAAGGAAGCAGTTCTAGAGTGTGACATTGAAGAGAAAACTGATGTAAAAATGTGTCTAAAGTACGATGATTAGGATGGCCTAAACGCCGGTGCCACATGTGTAGCGGAACAACAACATTGTATTGAGGGGAATGATATGCACTGCCTGACGGCCACTCATATAGCCCATCTCCATTCTTGCTGCAAAAAAGAGGTGCCCCCGTACTTAGATCCTTCACAAATTAAGAAAAAGGAAGAAATCAATGGATGTATGGTTACCGCGGCAAAATTTGGAAACAAAAAGAAGATTTTTTTTATAGAATGAGAGCATAATGTATTGAGAAGCTTAAATTGCTTACTCGATACACTTAAGCTAGTGTTATCGGTATGAGATATTGAAATGGTGTTACCGTCCCCCATTGCTATCTCCTCTAGACCATGGTAGGTGTGCACATCAGTGAGGTTTTGTGAATAGATGCTATATGATGAGTGGCGCTTGTATCAACAATCCAAGGAGCCTGTTGAGTTGGAGAGTGAGAAATATAGTTTACCCGAGCTTGTAGGTGATTGTGATCTACAAACCTTAGCAGAATGACCAGGACGATCACACAACTGGCACTTCAAAATGTTGTTGGTTATTTTTACCACTATGTCATAGTTGGGCACGCCATGACTGGTTGGTGTTGGGGGAATTTGCATTTGGACACCTGTTAGAGGTGTTACCTTGGCGAGGATGCATGTTTTGTCGTGCAATAGCAATAATAATTAATGTTGAGAGTGGCCTTTTTGTTTCTTCATGCTTGATGAAAAGTTCACGGTCAAGTAACTTTTCATAATGTTCTAGATAAGAGATAGTAGAATCTCTTGCACGGATAATAGCAGAAATTTCATGGAATTCAGGTCCCAGTCCAGTGAGGATTTTGACAATCAGTTCCTCATTGGACATAGGAGCTCCAGCAGTGGCAAGTTCATGGCAAGTTCATCACAGAGAGATCGAACTTGGTGTAGATAATCAACGATATGAAGGGTTTCTTTTGAGAGGTGAGCCAGACGATTGTGCATACTAAAGATCATTGTTTGCAATTTGTTGGCATACACAGTGTGCAAAGCATCCCAAGTAGCCTGGGAAGTAGATGCATCGGCAACCGTAGCAGCAAGAAAAGGATCAACTGAGTTAAATATAGCATTTTGAATTAGTTGATCTTGGCGATACCATGAAAAAAATGTAATTTTTTTGATGTCCTGATTATTTTGAGCCCATGTACGAGCAGGGGATGGGCGAGAACCGTCGAGATGGACAAAAAGGTTGCGCCCACATATAAGCATGGACACTTGTGCTTTCCAATGGGAAAAATTGTGGCTGCCAGTTAATTTGATTGGTAACTGGGTGACTGATAGGATTAAACTGAACAATTGTTGTATTGACATCAAAGTTGGTTACAGTAATATTTTGGGTGGCATTTTGATGGGAAGGGTGGGAGGGTTTCTCGACAGAATTTTACTCGTGAGAGTTAATTATTGGCTCTTGATACCATATGAAGTATAAACCTACCAGTAGAATGAAAGGAACTACGTATTTTATTGATTGTAGACTAAGTATATATAGATTATATACATCTTCTACCGCCTGGAGATAAAATAAGAAAAAGGTAAGACTTATCGAAACCTAAATATCAGGAGGAATTTACAATAGAGTCCTAAAGAGCAGACACAACTAAATCTGATCCGTTATTACCAATCACGTCGTGTGAAAATCTTATTTTAGTTTTTCGATTCCTAGTCCTTTTTTTTTTATGTTTGGAGTGTTTTTTTCATAAGTATTTTAAATGTACTTGAAGTGGGATGAAACATAATAAAACTTTTAACAGACGATGTTAAGCCCATATTGCATCAAATTGTCTTAGTTAAGGCTTCATTTTCCCTAATTTTTCTCTTTCTATTGTGATGACAAATATTTTTCTTCCTTTATATGCACCCTGCTAGTATTTTCATTTGAGATATCAATTAGTATTAATTAACTAATAAATTTTGGATGTAATTGATCATGTAACTCTATGAAGGATTACCTTGTGATTTTGTTTTTTAGACATAGATAAATTTGAGGAGCTAATAGTTTTTATTACTGAACTTATTTGGAATGAATTGTCATATTAATTGTCAATTGATTTAGCTTGTTTTGGCGGCTCTACCTTATATATTGTGTACAACTAGTCGGATGTACATCTATTGAAAATTTTGTGAAGTTTCTTATGGTTATTAATGCTTAAATTTGATAAAGGTGATAACCGAGTATACTTATTTAGCATTTCTCATCAAGCATGTCTTCTATTCTTTATATGCAGGGTCGATTTCACATCATCTCATTAATAAAGTCATTCATAGTGGTAGAAAGTAGTAGAATATGTGGTCTTCACGTGTTACTATCTAGGCCAGATCATAGTGTTATCGGCGGTTACGTTTTTGGAATGCTCATGGCTGCTACTCCAGTAGAGGTGTTGTACTTCTAACTATCTCTGTGCTTGGGTTCATGTTCTTTTCTTCTGCGTTTAGATTGACTAGTAGTGCATGACTCGAAATTCAGTGGATAATGATCCCACCCCTCTAGTAGTGAGATTCATTCCCAAAAATGAAGAGCCGGGTTATGGTGACGCTTTCGAGGGTTATGATGACGCTCCCATGCTGATAACATAAAATGAAAAAAAGTACAAGCCTGTTCGAATGACTTTTTATAAATATTGGTTAAGGTTTTAAATACTCAAATTCAACTAAAATTGTCGCTAGCTTGGAATAAATTCTTACAAACTATTGCATGTCATGGAAAAACAAGCAACATATTAGGATATGTGGAACATAAATTAGGTTGTGCTGTCTATTACTTTTGTCTTCTTATGATGGATTATGTGTTATCACTAAGCTGACTAATTTTATCTTCTTCCAGTTTCTTATAATGAATTGTGTGATATTAGTTAATTGTCATTAGATCAATATCGTTGTAAGCTTTAAAGATATTTACAAAGTGTTAATTGCCTCTAAAAATACATATATATTTAGCGATAATATTAAGAAATAATAAAAATAATTACCCAAAAATATTGTCATGAAGTAGTATCATTGGTTTTGCTAACTAAAATGAAAAAAAGAAGTCATGATGCCTATTATATGCTGTAATGATCAAGAATATTTTTACTTATTTGTTTAGAGAGATATATTTAGTTTGTCAACTTTTTCCACATCCATAGATACACCCCACCTTTTTAGCCCCTTAGATATATAGCTTTATTCAAGTTAAAGATTTCTCATCTCATCCTTCAACATATATTTGCATAAAACAAAACATATTTTTCCTTTCCCTCCAAATCATCATCAAGAAAGCACTAGCAATATTTACCAAAGCATATACATACATATATATATATACATACATATATATATATATATATATAAATATATATATATTTATTACAGTTTATTGAACAATTAAAGTTTTTGAATATGGAAAGAGTGGTAATTTTTATCAAGAGTAGTTATTGCATGTCTTACAATATCAAAACCCTAATTCGTAACTTTGATGCAAACCCTACTGTTTATGAGCTTGAGGAATTTCCAAATGGGATGGAAACTGAGAAAGCATTAGTTGAATTAGGGTGTAAGCCTAGTGTGCCCACATTGTTCATTGGGAAGGAATTAGTTAACTTTTTTAGTAATAATATAAATATAAACCTTTATGTTATACATGTTTTGTGCTTTGTTTCTTCTCGTGTACTGTGATTTTCTATTTCAAATTACACGAAAGTAATTATTTAACAATAACTATGTAATATAGGTATAATCGTGTACAATTTGGTATAAACATATGTGTTGAAGAGTACTATTTTCTTTCACCCAACTAGCAACTTGGTTCCATCTACACGAGACCACGTGCCATATAGTAGTTTTATTTTTAATTAATCACATCAACCATGATATACTCTCATGAAGGTGTGAGGGTTTGACATCGGCTTCTACCTTGAATATTTATGTAATAATTAAACTTGTGAGGGGCATAAACTAAAACCTCCAACGGATTAGTGAGCTCATAGCTTACACATAGGACGTGTGTGTTTACTTATGCACACCCAAAATTAGAGGGTTAGAGGGCATACATGCCAGTTTTGAACAAGTTAAAGAGAGAGCGTGCGCACACACCAAATTACTTCGTTCAAAATTGGAACTATATATATAGTATTATGCATAAATTTTATTATATTATATCATTAAATCCATTGTTAGATAACGATAAAAAGTTTCCACATTGTGTAATGATAGAATTGGTGTAATTGAGTTGTACCTTTTTGCCATTTTTTAAAACTTATTATATTTAGTAATTCTATTTTATCTTTATCCTTTAAACCTTTTTAAAGTAGTTCTATCCCGTATTTACTTTTCTTGTTTATCCTTCTAATTATTAATGTGTGATATTATATAATAATGAAAAATGATATAATGTATCTAAGCATTATATTCATTAAAATAATATAATATGCATGATACATACAATACAATACAGAACAACCATCTAAACAAAGTGTTAATGATACTTTGGCCCCATTTATTTTGTTGAATGGAAAGTAGGGGATTTGTTTTTATAACTTACCAATTTGATGTGCAAAAATTAAATATCATACCAAAATTGAAGCACTTTGGTAAACGAATAGAATTTTTAAAGACAAATTTAGAACATATGATTCAAAATATATGATCAAACTCTAGCTTAAATATAAAATCTAAACTCTGACCTCTGATTGGTTCATGTGTGTCATCAATGTTATTAAATATGTTGTGTGAAAAGGTTTATGCGATTGACCAAGACATGTCATTTTAAATACTTGACAACTATTGATTGGTCATTATTTTGAATGAGAAATACCACCTTATTTGAATAGGTCACATCATTCTGTTGGTTTTGAATTTGACTGGAATGACAAGTGTTATATTGATATCTGACATAAATTTGGACCTCAAGATCGAATGAATCTTAGATTTGAATCTAATAAATGAACTTATTTAATTGTGTATTCCGAATTAAATTACTTGTTGAATCCAATGATCATGAATGTAATTCATATTTTTGTATGAGTTTAATTAAAATTTATGTGCCTACATACATATAAAACACAACATTTTATAATTTCCTTCTTTTTATCTTTTGGGTTAAGCAAATATTTTATATTAGAAAATGAAAAAATGTTTAGTATAGAAGTAGATTGAGCATCCCCATATTCAAATGTTCGGTCGTGGTATGACCTTGAGTTAAGGTTTTACAACACAAGATTCTCTTAGAAAAATAAGTTTTGTCGATGTCTGTTTTTAGCGCTTGTTTGACACAGTGGAGGAACTTCCCAAGAAGTAGGAGCATCATGGGTCCTATTGATTTCTCCCTCCTTATCTAGTGCATCCGCTACCATATTATGCTCCTTGTACACATGCTACGTCAGATTGAGACTCCTAGCTGTTCCATCAAGGAATATGTTAGCATAAGAAAACTGACTTTTTCTTAAAAAAACCCACCAAAGGTGGCGATTAGGCATTACCTAATCTATCTATTAGTATTAGCAAAAATACATAATTAATGTGTTGAATTTTTATCCAGATCACCTTGAGAAATAAGAAAGATGAACAATTCATCCTTTTACAAAAAGGTCCCAATACAGTGGTACATGAGATTGGTCATAAGAGTATGATAACCTCTTAGGTGCATAGATACAAAGTGTGAAATACATAGATCTCATGGCCCAAAAAACCAAAAGAAATTAATCATTAGCAAAGGTGAAGGACTTCCTTTGTGCTCTAATTCTGAAATTTGGTGTTCTTTAATGTCATTCTTCAATCAGTTTTTGACTTCATTAGGAAGAGTCAAATTATGCTTAAAGAAGGAATATTTCCTTTGGTTTTCACCCATATTAACAAGGTACTCTGCCAAGCTATTTACTTCTCTATAGAAATGTTGGAACTTATAATTACCATTCCACTTCAGAGAATTAATTTGGCCATTACAATAAACGATATACAGTTGACATTGGAGTGATCATTGATCATTTTAAAAATGATCATGGAGTAATATTCTATGTCAACATTTGTGTATCCATTAGTGATGCGCCATTGTATTCCTGTTAGTATAGAGTTGGATTCAAAAACATTATTAGTACAGTCTCCAAAGTAGTCTGAGTAGGCCATGATCCTTGAGAATTCCTCCTCCACTTGCACTACCTGGGTTTCCTTTGTTTCATCCATCGATGTTCAATTTAAATATGCCTGGACTTGGTTTACTCCACATAAGCTATTTGATGTTAATCTTGTATTTGAGTTTTTCAATTTATATTATAGTGTTGCTCCATTGTTGATTGTAATTTACTTTTGGGAATTGACAAATGAGAAATATTCTGATCTAAAGGATAACATAATTGATAATATAACTTGGAAAGCTTTTGATCGATGCCCTCCTACTTATGACTACATTTTGGATTTCCAAATTTCCTAACAAATGAATAAAGGAAGGCAGTGTATTAGCACTGAGTGAACTCTATTCTTTGTGTTGCTTATCCACCAAGTAATAAGAGTGTCTCTTATTCTGTTTTGTGTATTGTTAATGCCATAAGAATTTGAGAAGAAATTTCATACTGAATAAGCACGTTGTCCTTGTTTGAAGAGGCGTTCCACATTCTCTATGCATCCCTGCTCATAACACTTTGTAGAGCGTCGTCATTTGATAGTTTGTTGGATAATAACCTGAGCATGAAAAAGGAAATCTTGTGAGGAACTTATTTTTGCCAAGTTCTGACAACAATAAGAGTAGTAGTATTACTATCAGTACTTGCCATGTAGATTTAGTGGTGAAAAAAATCATTTTGATTTGGAGTCCAAATATGCATGTCATTATTGTGTCTCATATTGTCAATGGTAGTAATTTGACTAAGAAAATTAGTTGGCAGAATACTATTAAGCTTAGAAAATTCCAACCATCAATAGTGATAAAATCAAGCACCTTAACCTTTTTAGAACGGTAAGTGTCAGCAAAATAATGAGCAACAGGTCCTGATAAAATCAATATTAGATTAATAAGGCCAAAGTTCAATTGCATGTCTCGAAAGTTATTTTTCAAAATGACCAATGACTGAATTCATTTGATAAATTGTTCTTTCAAAATAGAAAGTTAAAGACCGATCATGAGATGAATAAAAGGGAACCTTCTTTATATAGTATGTTTTGATTTCTTCTAAGCTATTTTCTTATCGTCATTTTTTTCCTTTTTGCTTAATATTTATGTTTTTTAATATCAAATATTAGAAGTAGATTAATTCAAAATTCCAAAAGATCTTCTATGTTTATATATTTTTTAAATATATAGTATACAAATTTTAGAAGAGATTAGTTTGTATTTTGTATATTTAATCTTTAATGTCGTGCAGAGAGCGCGAAAATATTTACAAGTTAGACTTAAAACTTAAATTCATTTATAATAATCTCATGTAATAACCTAAACATATCAATGTTCTATTACACTTAATTCTTGTATGACTATTTTTGAAGAGCAAAAAGTATAGGCAAAAAATAAATATCAGTAATATAAGGGACTATTTGTGCAAATATTTTAAAAAATTATATTTAGAAAATCCAATTAAACTATTGGTCAAAATGTAACTTAAACACTAATCTCAAATGATAAAATCCTAAAATTCACAAAACTTTCTTCCTCTCAAAAAGGTTCTTTAGTTGACCAACAATTTTTCTCTTCTATGGATTCCCAAATGTCTTCTGCTGCTGATGTTAACACTGCTCAAATTTCGTTGAATCATGGAAAAAACTTTGGTATCTATGTCTTCATTGTTTCTTATAATTTGGGAAAGATTTACTTATATACATTTTTTATATAGTTTTTTAAAACTTTATTACTGTAGTTAGTGATTATTGAGTTTTCTTGATGGCTGTCAGGTGTAGTTGGTACAAAGTTAATCCGTGTGAACGTTGGGGAGGTAAAATATGTATTTTCCATAGCATGATTTACAAATCTTAGATTAACCTATATGTATTTTGTTGTTTTGTAACAAGCTTGAGTTTTGAATTTCATATGAGAGAAAAAGGAAGAAATTAATTTATTTTTACATTTATTTTTTTGTTGGCTTCCTTGTTATGTATTTTGGGTGGATACATCAATAATCAATTGATGGAAAAGTATTCAAGGATGAAATAAAAGACTCAAACTACAAAAATTAATTGACTTTCTAATGATAAAATAAACTTATGTTTTTGATAAGTTATTTTTTTTGTGTTTCTTTAGATAAAAAGGCATTTTTATCAATTCATGTGACACATCAAAGTTTTATTTGTGTGTTTCGTTCAATAATCACTATTTTTTCCCTTTTATTTGCATAGGCAAGATCCCGACCCTTCTATCATAACGTTTACTTCTAGTGCATTCAATTCTTGGTTTACCGTTGCCTTGAAACTTATACTGTTTTTCATCTCCAACATTTTAACAATTACTTGGAGGATTTGAAGTTAAGGAGGAAGGTTAATAACTTGTGTAGATTGGTGAATAAAAATTAAAACAACGAATAATGAGAGAATTATTATGGGGCTCATAGCTCCATTTCTTAAAATATAAAAGTTTAATGTAACTAAAAAATAATATTTATATCATACCCATAATCAAACTTCTTTTTTAAAAACTTTCTTGAACAAAGGTTCTTGTCATGTAAATTTTTTGTTTGACTTTACTAAATGATATGGACCTATTATCTATTACGCAGGACATTGTATTTAAGATAATGGATTTCTCACAACAAGAAGAAATGAAAATTTCTATTGAATTGACTGGAGAAGTATGTAGTGTCACACTACAAGAAGAGTCTGAAATGGATAGTAAGATTATGACATATGAGGTGTGTATACGTTTTAGTTTAAAAACACTTACCTATGCTTTGTTAATTTATGACTCTATGTATATGTTGTTGTCTTCATACTAGATTTATTGGTTATGTGACCTATAAATTTGACTTTTTTTAACTTCTAATTTTCAAATCAAAGTTTGATTTAAAGAGAAATCATCAAAAACACACTTGAAGTATTGTTGCTTTTACGATTATGAGTTTCTTGGTTGAACTATCAAGTGTTTGCCTTTTCTACCTACTATCACCAATTATGTATGCCACAAGTGTAGAAATCTCACGTTAAGTTTAGAGAAATCAAGGATTGTATTAATAAATAAACTTGTTAAGTACATGCTCCTTATAAAGGAAAAGAGTCCCGTACTAGCTACACTTAGAATCCTACTACAATACAAAATTATAATTTACATGAGTAGTTATGTTTACTATTACTACTATAACTACAATACCTTATCCTAGTCAATTTTAGACCCATACACGATACAACAACTTAGTCGTACATAAGTTAGGATTTAGTAGTCTAGTCCTAATATGACTCTTAACTCTACAGTAGTAAACACGTCAGCTTACTTGGACCTGTTCGGAACTGATGGAATCGATGAGATTCCATTCCGACACTCAAAACTCCAAAAGATTCTAAAAACCACTTTCTTAACAACTTGGCCTTAAAAACTCACAAACTTACTAAATTCTCAACTTTTAACTCAAAGTTCAAAACTATCCCTTCAAACTCAATCAACAGTGACTCAAGGTCGATAAAGGGAGGGTTAAAATGATAGATTCAAGAAACTTTTCAAAAATGACTGACCAAATCATTACATAGATGTATGCTAAACCTATCAAATCAGGTTCTTGGGTCCTGCTTAAGACTATGCAATGCCTTTTTAAGTAGACACAAATGATGAGAATACCTAGGATCAATAAATCCAAGAGGTTGAATCATGTACACCTCCTCTTGTAGGAAACCATGGAAGAATGTATTTTTTTATATCTAGTTGCCTAACTTCCCACTTTGAGCTGATTGCATTGGATAGAACCACCCTAATAGTTATGACTTTAACCACATAGCTAAATGTTTCTTCAAAATATATCCCTTTAAGCTGCGAGAATCCCCTGGCCACAAGTCTGTCCTTGTATCTATCTACTATTCCATCAGGAACACCCATTTTGATCCAACCAAGTTTATACCAGGAGATTTGGACACCAATATCCACGTCTTGTTAGTATGTAAAGCATTGATTTCCTCATGCATAGTTGCAAGTCAATGAGGTGACCTTAGTTCTTCCTTAGTAATATTTGGTTCCCTCAAGATCTCTTTGTTGCTGCAAGCAACAAGTATATATTGCCTTATGTCTGGTGATCATATGATGTCCTTGTGGTGCAAGAGGTACATCAACTAAAGTAGTTGATTATAATGTAGTATCTTCAGGTTGGTGATGTTATGGCATATTCCACCTGGAGAACTCAATTTCTAAATGTATTCCTTGTGGATTAGTAACAGAGAAAGTGGGATTTGATAAACCACCATTGAATGGACTTGCACATGCAACATGTTTCTTACTGCCACTAGCTGATCCTAAACCTGCAACTGGAGTCTCATCAATCTGAGTCTCCTTACCACTGTCTGGATCATCACTTTCAACATGTTCCTCATTATCATTATCTGATCCAGCACCTGAGGGGTCAATAACACTATCATCTCCAACGGGTATATGGGTTGTTGTAATAACATTTTCACCAGTAACTTGTGTACTATCAACCTGTACTTCCCCTCAATTATGATCATCATGTGCATATAGTTAAGAGAAATATTCCACAAAAGTAGCAAGATAAGGTGAGACATCAATGTTAGTTTGAGATTGACTTGGAGACATATAGGGTAATGTGTTTTCATCAAACACAACATATCTGGATACGTACACCCTCCTTATAGAGGGATGATAATATGTATATCCTTTGTTTAAGTTGTTGCATCCTATGAGCACACAAGGGTAACTTTTTACTGAACTTGTTGCTACCCTTGATATATGGAAAACATCTACAACCAAACACTTTTGGGCTGTTGTAATTAGGTTGCTCTTCATACAACTTAACAAATAGAGTCATTATCTTTAAGACTGAGGAAGACAATCTATTAATCAGGAACACTCTAAGGAAAGACTTAGCCCATAGATATAAAGGGAGGTTAGCATGAAATATGTTTCACGATGCCACAAACTTCCAAATTTTTGATGAAGTTTGTTTTGATAAACTCATCACCTCCATCACACTGAAATATCTTAATTTCTTTAGTAAATTGTTTTTCCACCATTTTCTGGAACTTTACGAAGACTTAAAAAAAATTAGATTTCTTTGTTAGTGGATAAATTCATGTATATCTTGTGTGACCATCTACAAACACGACATAATATTTCATATGTTGAGAAGATTCAACAGGAGAAGGTCTCCACAAGTCACAATTAATTTTCAATTAAGGTTCCTTCTCAATTTTATTTCTCAAACCAAATGAAAGCTTACAACTTTTGCCCAATTGGCAACTAAAACAAACCGTAGGCATTTTATTTCTACTACTAACATTGATGCAACTATTACTACTCAAAACTTTTAGAGACTTCAAACTAGGGTGTCCTAATCTAGCATGCCACATGTTGTTTGATGTGTTCCAATTGTGTGCATCAATTAAATGATAGAGATTGTTATCTTTCGAAGCGCAGTCCATCCCTTTTAGATCTCTTGGCCATCAATGTCCTTTGTCTTCTTGTCCTTTACAATGAAGTTAGTTTCATCAAATTCAAGAGTGCAACAGTTATCCTTTGCAAGTTTACTAACTGAGAGTAGATTCTTATTAATCTTAGGAACTACAAGAACTTCTCTTAACTTCAGGCCTAATCCTGATATGTTCCCATTATGTGTTATGTCTAATTTTATCCATTCACAATAATTATTTTATCTGGTTCATTGTAGTTTTTAATATTAGTTAAAATACCTGTGCTATGTGTCATATGACTACTTGCTCCTGAGTCTACATACAAAGTGTCATCAATAGTGTTTTGTAGATTGGCATCAACCAATGCTTGTGGTAACTCATCTGCAACTTGGTAAGAGTAGTCCCACCTATAGAAACACTTAAGAGCAATATGATTATTCTTACCACACATTTTACATGCCTCGGTATTGTTCCTTTCCTAACTTCCACTTGAAAGACTGTTCTAAGAACCTGGTCATTATTTACTATTATAAGAACATATTCCTTATCCAGCAGGCTTGAGGCCTATTCCTCTAGAGTTGAAGTTATTGTTTCCTCTTCTTTGAGGGTAGTTTCCTTTTTCCCTGCCCATTAAGGCAGAGAATGTCATGTTATCATTTTTTTGTGGCACTTTTTCTTTATTCTCCTTCATATTAAAACTCATGAGAGTATTAGCAAATTGATTAAGAGAGGGATATGGTGTCTTACCTAGCATGAAAATCCTGAAGGTCTTGTACTTGGGACCTAGACCTCTAGAAAAATTAATTAATTTGCTATATTCATCCACAGGTTTGTGAATGGATGCAAGACCATAACATATGCATTTGGATTCCTTAATATATTTATCAATCTTTTTGGTTCCTAGCCTAACACTTTGCAGTTGTTGTTTAAGTTGAAACTTCTTATCTTTTGTTGCTTGAAGATAAGCTTCTTCCAAGCATTCCCACATATCCTTGGAAGTTGAGCATCCCAAAATCAAGTACATGATTTCTGTCTAGGTGCCTAAGATCCAACTCTTTAGCAACACATCTTTCTCCTCTAGTCATCAATTCTGTTGTTGTATTTTGTATCCTTCTCAACACTCTGTCCAATGGAACGGGTACTTTTAGTTGGTTCATTTAATATGATGAGGTAGGTTAATCTCATTGCCTGAATCAACTGAGATATTTGTGTTCTCCATATAAGATAATTTGTTGGCTTGAATTTAATGGAACATGATGCAATAAGATGGTGAAGTGAGGAGGTTGATGGAGTGTTGGTAGAAGAGACCATTACAATTCGATTGTGTGGTTATTTTGATTTTTGGATCTAATACGTTAAAGAGCAGAAAATCTTTTAAGCTCTTATACCATGTAGAAATATCACATTAGGTTTAGAGAAATCAACTATTGTATTAATAAATAAAACTATTGAGTACATGCTCCTTATATAGGAGAAGAGTCCTATACTAGCTACACTTAGGGTTCTACTACAAAATAAAATTATAATTTAGATGAGTAGTATAGGTTTACTATTACTACAATAACTACAACACCTTATCCTAGTCGACTTTAGCCCCATACACGATACAATAGCTTAGTTGTATATAAGTTAGGATTTAGTAGTCTAGTCCTAATATGACTAACTCTACAAAAGTAAACACGTCAACTTTCTTGAACCTGTTTTTTGGATATATTCCTATCATTAGCTTCCTTCATCTTCAACAACAATGACATGTTTCAATGTTCTTATAGTATATCATGACTTAGCCTAGTAGATGTTGATGAATTTCAGTCCCAGTGTTAGCATTTAGATTCAGACTCTAATGATTACATATTAACTAAATACATTGCTTGTTTAATTAAATCAGTTAATTCAATCAAATTATTTACAGTTAGTTAGATTTAGGATTTCTCTTAACGAACTCATTTGCAGAGATAAGATTTCAACTTTATGGGTATTTAATTTTAGAATAATGATTTTAAACATTAATAATCGTGATCTAAACTTAATACACTAATTCAGCAAAAGCTACTGAATTTGACCGACCCCATATGGGCTTCTAGCTCCGCTTCTATGTTGACAGTCAGCTGGAGTCAGGTGTCAATCACGTCGCGTGAAAATCTTATTTTAGTTTTTCGACCCCTAGTCCTTTTTTATGTTTAAAGTATTTTTTTTCACAAGTATGTTAAATATACTTGAAGTGGGCTGAAACACAATAACACTTCTAACATACGGTGTGCACACCCCATATTGCAACAAATTGACTTAGCTGAGGCTTCATTTTCCCTAATTTTTCTATTTCTGAATTGATGACAAATACATTTCTTCCTTTATATGCACCCTAGTATTTTCATTAGTAGTAGGTAGCTGATAAATTTTGGGTGTAATTGATCATGTTAGTCTACGAAGGATTACCTTGTAAGTTTGTTTTTCAGACATAGAAAAAATGTGAGCAGCTAACAATTGCTCTAGGTAGTTTTTATTACTGAACTTATTTGGAACGAGTTGTCATATCAATTGTTAATTGATTTAGCTTGTTTGGGTGGCTCTACCTTATATATTGTGCACAAGTAGTCAGATGTACATCTATTGAAAATGTTATGAAGTTTCTTATGTATATTAATGCTTAAATTTGATAAAGGTGATAACCGATCGACTATACGTTGATTGTCTTCTAGTATACTTATTTTTCCTTGCTCATCAAGCATGTCTTTTATTCTTTATATGCAGGGTCGATTTCTCATCATGTCATTATCATTGTCATTCATTGTGTCAGAAGGTAGTAGAATATGTGGTCTTCACGTGTTACTATCTAGGCCAGATCATACTGTTTTCGGCGGCTACGTTTTTGGAATGCTCATAGCTGCTACTCCAGTAGAGGTGTTGTTCTAACTATCTCTGTCCTAATTGGTTTCATGCTCTTTTTTTCTGCATTTGGTCTGACTAGTAGTGCATGACTGGAAATTCAGCGGATAATAGTCCCACCCCTTTATTGTGATAGTATTCAAACTTTGAACCTTGTTGTGTGCATAACTTGGACATCACATGCTACTCTCTTATCACTCTATTAAAGCCTAGGGATGTACGTACTTATCCTTATGTTTGAGTGCACATTGTATACTTGCTAACGATTTTCAATTTACTACCAGGTGGTTGTGAGTAGCTTCATTCCGAAAAAGGAAGAGCCTGAGTTTGAGGGATTTGATGACAATTGAGTAGTCAATTGTTCGAATGACTTTTTTTTAACCATGATGGTTAGATATTGTTTGAACTTGGAAAATCGAGTTATGTTTGGTGTTATTAGGTGCAGACATGTAATATATTAGTATGGAATTACCGGATACATTTTATAGACGTTTTTGGCCTATGTTCACTTAATGTTTTTTTTTATAACTTCAACCGTTAATTTTATCAGTATTTGTGATTCTATAATCACGAAAGCATTAGCTCATATATGAATACTTTGACCTATATGCTTGTGTTAATGATTATTACAAAAACAATTCTGATGTGGCCAAAATCTCATTGCCTCTATTGTAGATAGACATTAAGAGTTTTTAAATTTTATGTGCATTTTTGGTAAAATGGATGTTGTGGTGTTCAATATACCCATCACTCGTCAGAATAATTTTTACACTTTCACATTATATTTATCTGATGTAATAGGTAACCTGCCTTATTTTTAAGAGTTTCAAATCTTACACTTTAAAGAGACTTATTTGTGATTTTCTTTATCACTCGATAATGAAAATAGTAAATGTTGGATTTGGCTCTCCTTCCTTTCGTCAAGTACACGTGTAGATGAGAGACATATGTACTATTTAATTGTTAAAGGTCAAGATTATATTGCATTATCATAACCATAATTAAATGAATAAGTTTTGAACAAATAATTTCTTAACTTTGGTAAGAAAAATATTCCTACAAATCTTAGAACCCTTTGATTTCATTTTATATTTCTATATTCAAATATTAATATTGTACACTATTTAATCGTTTCCTGTGCTAGCAAATTTATTCTTGAAATATTATGTTGATAAATGTAAATTATAAAAGGAAAAATTATCATTATTGATAGAAATCATATAATAAAAATGGTAAGTAAAAAATGCATTAGAATTACAAATGTGAAAGTATTCAAAATAAAATATTCCTTTTCTTTTTTCAAAAAGAAAACATCAACTTAAAGGTAAATATTTTGTAAGACTACTGTTAGGCTAAACAAATTAAACGTTGTTAAGTTCATGTTCCATAACTTTAATATTTAAATATAAAATATAAAATAAAATTAATGATATAAATATATAGATACCAAAAATTGAGAAGAATTAATTATTCTTACTAAATTTGGAGATATTTTTCTCCAAAACTTATTCACTTAACTATAGTTATTATACTAGTTAATGCAATATAATCTTGACATTTAATAATTAAATAGTACACATGTCTCTCATCTAGATGTGTATTTGACAAAATTGAGGGAAAGAGTAATGGGGGAGCCAAATCCGTAAATGTTTATACCAACAATGTATAAATCGTAAAGTAACCAAAAATATTATTAAAAAAAAATATACATTTGATGTATATTTTCACAGTACCAAACTTTTATAATAAACCTGACCTTATAAAATAAAATATATTCTTATGAATAATCATATAGGAAGTAACACAATATAAAAAAAGTCAGATGTCAATACTGATATCCAACCACCAGTGAAAAATAATTTAAAAAAAAAAGTGAACTCACCTGATAATGATCTTGTATCACTCTCATAATGATTTTCATAGAGAGGCTAAGGTCCTCCTTCAACTTGACAAATGGCAAGTTATTCATACTTCTGGAAGAATATATGAAAAATGTAATCTCTTTGTTAGCTAATTAATTTTTTGGCTAATAGAAAGGAATCTGAATAGGCTTCTTTCTTCGATTGCTTAGTCAATCTCTTTTGTAGATTAGAGGAAAGGTTTCTTTTGGATTTGTCTCAGTTTAGCTTCCGGTAACACCTCAGATATTAGAAGTTGAGATTGCAAAGAAAAAGTTTCATTTTTGGCACTGATGCGGTGATCAATGAATCCAACCTACTGATTGTAGGAAGTCCAATGGGTCGTAGGAAGGAAGTCATAGGACTAGGTTTGAGATTTGGAAAAAATTTAAGTCCCAATAAGTTGAATCAGAGAATTGATTTGAGACCTCATGTCTACGAAAGGAGTTGAAGAGTCGTGATATAGTATATGGGTCGTAGGTGGAATCCATAGAAGTTATCTAAACTTGGTGAAATTTTGGGCTTGAACATGGGTTCTAAGGATAGGGGTCTACGAGCCGTAGAAAGTGGGATGGGCCATAGGAAGGTTTCATGGAATCAATCAAAAATAATGAGTCATAGTAACAGGTTCTACCGTTGACCAGGATAGCCCATAGTTCCGAACCGTAGACCTATCTAGCAAATTTTAATTAAGGGTATTTTGATCTTTTTCAACACAACTAACCCCTAAACTATGTCTTTTTGGCCCTGTACCTACCCCTATATCCATTTTTACTCTTCAAAACTTAACCTAAATCCTCTCATTCACTCAATTTCCCCAAATCCCGCAAGTCTTCTTGTAACATCCAGCCTTAGAAAGAGCTAAAATTAGAAAGCACTAAATTGGAAATAGCTAGTTTGAGATTTTTTTTTGCAAGTTTTGCTTAAGTGGTGAGTTTTGGGTCAACTTCAAACGAGCACAACTTTCAGGATGAGTTAGGTGGCCCATAAGGTATCAAATGAAAGGACTTGGAATCCTCTTTCCAACGCCACCGAGTTTGCTAAACTTTGAGTTCGGATGAGGGAGATATGCCCGTTTGAAGTTGGCATGTCCAGTTAAGGAAAGTTACTGTAACATCCGGCAATTTGAAATAACTATGAAGAGGCTTAGAATTGGAAATAGTTCTTTTTTGGAAAGAATTTAAAAATCTGGAAATTTAGCTATGGAAACAAAAATGTGAGTTTTGGCCAACTTTGAACAGTCATAACTCCTAGATCAGGATGAGTTAGGTGTAGTTCCAGTTATGTTTGCGAAGCTTGTGGAATGATCTTTCCAACGCCGTCGAGTTTACTTGATTCCGAGTTCGTATGAGTGAGTTAGGCCCTTTGGAATTTGGGCAGTTGGCAGGGAAGTCCGCTCGGAAATTTTAAGGGTATTTTGGTCTTTTCCCTAACCAATTCTTTTGGTTATATTAAGGTGTTAGACTGATTTTTAGATCAGTTTTTCCCATTTTAAAGAGTGAGAGTGAGGGTTTGTGAGTGAAGAGGAGGAGAAGAGGAGAAGAAGAGAAGATCAAACAAGATTTCGTCAAAGATCGTCGTGGATATCGTCGGGGTGATCCCTACTAGGTATGTGAGTTCATAGTTTTGGGTTGGTTCTTTCCCCCACGAGCCAAACTCGTTTTATTTCCGAGAAAAGATTGGCTGTGTTGTTGAAGTTGTTGGTTGTGTTGTTGATGTTGTTGATTGTGTTGTTGAAGTTCCTTGTTGATTTGGGACATGCTTCCGGTTGTGTTTTTGAGTTGAAATATATTGTATGTTGAGGGGTTTATGATTCTAAGTATTTGGGGCTGGAACCTTTGAGGTTGAGAAGGTTTAGAGTTGGAGAAATGAAGGAGAAGAGTCGAAGTTTTCTGGGAAAAGGGGTGGCGCGTCGCGCCCCAAGAAGTATTCTGAACTTCTCCCCTTGGGGCTCCGCGCCTAGCAGTGCGCCCCAGCTTCCCTTCTGAGCTTTGTCGTCTGGCGCCCCGCGCCTCTCAGAGCGCCAAGGACGCCAACCTTTCCCATTCATTCCCCACTTTTTCATGCATGTTCCTTAGTATTGTACCTATGTTTTATAGTTGTTTCTAACACTCCAAGGTACGTCTAAGCGTCAAGAACTCATCCATAAACATGAGATTATTACCCTTGAATTCACAATCCAATTCGAGGAAGGTTCGGGTCAAAGTCAAGAGAAGTTAGAGTCGAGTCTAGAAGCAAGTCTTTAAAGTTTTTCAAGAGTCTTTATTGAACGCTTTAACTTCATTTTAAGACTCCAGTTTCAAGTTGAGTAAAGAGTTTACAATTGAGTTCATTTCTAAAAAGTTATTAGGGAACTAAGTATTCCCAAAGAAGTTTTAAAGAAATGTTTTTACATTTAAACGAGAGCGGAAACTGAGATTTCCAAAGAGCCTTTGGGCTAGTTTCCCAGAAAAGAGTAATCGCTTTCTAAATGAAGCAAGAGAGGAAACTGAGATTTCCAAGAATAGCCTTTGAGCTAAGTTTTTGAGTAATTATCTCAAATCAGCAGAAAGATATATGTTTTAAGAACATTCCATAGTTTATGTTGAGACTTGAGTTTCCTCTTTGGCCAGTTGAATGTTTATTTCTAAATATTCTGAGTTTAAGAATTTGAGACTTTTGAGTTCATTTATTGATGAGTAAGTCTTTCGCTGAGAGTTGAATCCGGCCAAGGGTTCGCTTGGGGCCAGCAATGGTTCTCGAGTGCCGGCCACGTCCAGGGTGTAGGCTCGGGGCGTGATACTTCTTCTCCAAATCCTCTTAAGAGCTCTCAAGGTTAAAGTTAGGGTTTTAAGCTTCAAGGTCTCATTATTTTTGCATTCTTATGTATTTGATTATCAAGGTATGTGGAAATTCATCAATAGATCCCATTCATCCATTGGGTTTCAAAAGAAAACTCAATTCTCCAATTTATTTCACTCAATTCTCTTAGTGTTTCATATGATTCTCCATGGTTTCAATTCCTTGTGATTCAAATTACTCATATTCATCTTCTTATGTATGATTTAATACAATTATATGATTTTGTCATGGATTCCACATGAACTCATACTATGCCTTTTTTTTATGAACTTGAATTATGAACAATGCTTCTGAATTTATGAACTATGATCATGAATATGATTCAGGATTTATGCATGTTTTGTGAAAAGAATGATTTATGACTAAAAGAATGCTTTTAAGTTATCAATGATTTGTGAAAGATTTTCTCACAATTGAATGAAATCATGATTTAGATGCTAAGAAAGATAAGTGTCTACGGTGAAAACTTACTATGAAATCATGATTTGAACTTATGATTGGATTGATAGTCTTAATTGTTGTCTTTCCAAGTATTTTGATATAAATATGATTATGTCTTTTTTGTTGGGATTTACTTAGCACCGATAGGACATTGGAATGGAGCCTCAACTACTAGTAGAGCTTTGGTCTTTAGTAGCAATTTTCTTGTCTCAAACTATGTGCCCTCATAGGATTGTCTTAAATGACCTAAGCTAGTGGATCCACTTTAGCAATTAAAGAAGGAATTACTTGAAGTTCAGGAAAAAAAACTTTGACAAGTAGATTTTCTTTTTCGGTGAGAGGGTCATAATGGATTCCATAGTATTGCTCACATGGTCTTTTTGTCGGTTAACAATAAATATTCCACGAATAAACCCAAATTTTCTTCAAAGGTTTTATGAAAGCTTCTCAAATGGTTCTAAGGATGCATTGATCTCGTATGTGATTTATGGTTTCTTCTTAATGACTTTTATAAAGTTTTACTTGGTCTTGCATATCATATTTAAGTTCATCATGTTATCATGTTTTACGTTTTCACGCATTTTCCATACTTACAATGTTTACCGTACTAATGCATATTTCTGCCTATATTGTCTCAAAATTGAGGATCTAAAACTCCTCCTCCTTCTCGTGGCTACTTAGAATGTTCTACTAGCACATTGCATTGGTGAGTCCTCATGCTACGAGGGAAAGACAATTGATGCTTTATTTCTTTTATTGTCTTTTCATTTCATACATGTACGTGGTGTATGAGTTACGTATTATCATGATTAGAAACGCTATGTCAGACTATTTAGTATTCCACACTTATGTTCATATTTATTTTTATGTGAGACTTTTGTTGCTTATTCTCTCTCTTTTATGTCATGCTTATGCCAAATAACTTATTTAGGGTCTCTCGGGATTTTATTTACTATGTCACACCTAGGGGGTACTTTGGATCATGACAAACTTGATATTCAAAGCATCAAGTTTCAGAAAAGGTCCTAGGTTGTTTGACAAGATGCATAGTGTAAAGTATTTTTCATGTGTGTGAAGGGAGTCACATTTATGAATAAGAGACTACGAGGCATTTATAAAACTTCACTTCTTTCACTACTCTAAAGTCATGCCATAGAGTTTATCTCTATAAAGGTCTTTCTCCTAAGTCTTGTTCGATGCTTTTCAGGATAGGCCTCCTCGAAGAGCTTATGTGAGAAAGAATGCGGGTGATAATGTGAAGCACGAGGTTCCTCAAGTACCAGATGATCCTTTGGCCAAGCAAGTGTCTCATGCTGAATTTCAAGCCACTTCCCAAGTTTAGGCTCAAACTATGATGGCCCAAGCTAATTGAGAGACCATTTCTTTCATGAACCTAATTGTGGGTATGACGGTGATAAGGGTGAGGGAGTTCACTAGGATGAATCCTCCAAAGTTTCATGGGTTGAAAGATGATGAAGATCATCAAGAATTTGTTGATGATATTTATAAGATAGTGAAAATTATGGGAGCGTCAAGGGTGGAAAAGTCAGAACCGTTTATCAACTCAAAGGTGTTACTCAAGTTTGGTTCAACCAATGGAAGAGACACAGGGCTATTAATGAAGGTCCTCTTGATTGGGAGAAATTCAAATGGACTTTTCTTGATCGTTTCTTTCCTCTTGAGATAAGAGAGACGAAGGTGCTTTAGTTCATTAATCTTCGTCAAGGTAACATGAGTATGAAAGAGTATGCATTGAATTTTACTCAATTGTCTAAGTATGCTCCGACTATGGTAGCAAGGATGAGTAAATTTGTTTTGGGTATGTCTGAAATGATGTTCAAAGAGTGTCCCACCGACATGTTGATTAGTAAGATGAATATCTCTCGTTTGATGATACATTCCCAACAAATTGAAGAAGAAAATCTAAAAGAGAGGTCTAGAGAGTCAAAGAGGGCAATGATCGGTGATGGTGACTTTTCTCATTCTAGGTCCGGTAGACATGGTCGTCCTCAATTCTGATAAAAGTTTGCATATCAAGGTTCTTCTAATATCCCAACTCTGAATTTCAACAAAGATATGATGTCTAACCCTAAGCCTCAATGAGGTGGTGGAAATTGATTTTCTATTTTTGCTTACCAAAAATATGGCAAGAATCATCCGGGAAAGTATTTAATCGGTACGGATGGTTGCTATGGTTGTGGACAGAGTGAAAACGAGATGAGGAGTTGTCCATTGCAAGATACTAAGGGAAAGTATGGTAGGAAAGCTTAAACTAGTGGTTCTGGTTCAAGTACTCCTTCTCAGAATAAGTTCTATGCATTTCTGACTTGACAGGATCACGAGGGTTCTCCATATGTTGTGACCGGTATATTGAAAGTCTTTCATCTTGATGTATATACTTTGCTTGATTCGGTTTCTATCTTGTCATTTGTTACTCCTTATGTGGCCATGATATTTGACCAATTCCATTATTGCTAAAAGAGTTTAGAGAAATTGCCTTATTTATATTTCTCATAGAGTCACTCATGTTGAACTCATAGAGCTTAATATGCCAGATTTTGATGTCATTCTTGGTATGGATTAGCTTGATTCTTGCTATGCTTCCATAGGTTTTAGGACCCGATCAGTCACATTTAAGGTTTTGAACGAACATATCTTAAAATGGGAAGGAGGAAATTTAGCGCCTAAAGGTCATTTTATATCTTGAAAAAAGGCTAGGAAAATGATTCTAAGGGTTGCACTATCATCATGTTTGGGTTAGGGATACTTATTTTGAAACCCCTACTCTTTAGTCAGGCCCAATAGTAAATAAGTTTTTGGAAGTGTTTCCTGATGATCTTCCTAGTATTCCTATTGAAAGGGAGATAAACTTTAGTATTAACCCTCTTTCAGATACATAACCTATATCTATTCCTCCTTACTGTATGTCCTAAGAGGACTACTCTAATATGAACTTATGATTGGATTGGTAGTCGCATTTCCAAGTATTTTGATATGAATATGATTATGTATTTTCCGTTGCAATTTACTTAGAACTGAGAGGACTATGGAATGGAGGCCCTATTGCTAGTAGAGGCTTGATGTTTAGTAGCAATTCCCTTGTCCCAAACTATGTGCCCTCATAGGATTGTCTTAAATGAACTAAGCTAGTGGACCCACTTTAGCAATTATGAAGGTGGCGGAGTTCTACCTTGACAAGTAGCATCCCTTTTTTGGTGTGAGGACCGTGCATGATTTCATGTTTTAGCTCACATAGTCTTATTGACGATTAATGGTAAATATCCCACAAATAAACTATGTTTTCTTCAAAGGTTTTATGAAAGCTTCTCAAATGATTTTAAGGAGGCATTGGTCTCATATATGATTTATGATTTCTTCTTAATGAATTTTATCACGTTTTACTTGGTCTTGCATATCATGTTTAAGTTCATCATGCTATCATGCTTTACATTTTATACATTTCTCCATACTTAGTACATTCACCGTACTAATGCATATTTGTGTCTATGTTGTCTCAAAGTATAGGGTCTAACGCTCCTCCTCCCACTCGTGGCTAGCTTGGATTGTTCTACTAGCACATTAGATTGGTAAGTGCTCATGCTCTGAGGACAAGACCATTGATGCTTTATTTCTTTTATTGTCTTTTCATTTCAGACTTGTATGTGGTGTATGTTTTACATCCCAACCACTCTTATCATGATTAGAAAGTCTATGTCAGACATAGTTTAGTATTCCGCACTTATCTTCAGATTCTTTTTTATGTGAGACTTATGTTGCCTATTCTCTCTCTTGTTGTATATCTTTTAGATCATGCTTATGTAAAGTGACTTTTTTAGGGCCTCTCGGGATTCTATTATTTATGTCACACCTAGGGGGTACTTTGGATCGTGACACTTCCATAACAATCATATTCATTTACTATATGCATGAATCTTAGTGTCAAGGCAGACCATGGGTTAGCTTTGGATCTTTGGTGACTCTAAGCACCGTGTTACTAGCTACTAAGGGGTAGTCTCGGATTATGACAAAAATCTAAACATATCGATGTTTTCTATTACACTTAGGGGTCGTTTGGTACAAACATTGATAATGCAGGGATTAGTAATGCAGTGATTAGTAACGCAGGGATTAGTAATGCAGGGATTAGTAGTGCAGGGATTATTTTTTGTCAAGTGTTTGGTTCATTACTTTCCATTTAATCTTGTGTTTGATTTAAACTCTACAAAAAAAATATTTCCTATTATACCCTTGTGTTATTATGAGATTGTTTATTTCATGTAATTGAGTCAAGGTAGATAACCGGACCATAACACTACAATATTTTTTTTTTAGAAAATAACAACAAAGAAAAAGAGTGTTATATAAATTGAAACAATTTTTTTCTTTTTTGTGCATAATTAATAACAAGAATTTAATACTACGCTTGAATAAAATTTATAGTAAAAAAAAATGCTAAATCTTTATTTGTTTATTTTTACAATTTTTAATCTGTATAATTATTGTATATGGGCATATGACAACCGGATGTTGACAAAAGAGTTTAAACTTATCAAAAATGAGATCTAAAAATATACTTTTATACAATTTTATACCAAAGTCCCTTACCCGAATAATAATTAATCAGCGTTGTTGTGGGACAATATTTTTTTTTTTAGGATTTTCTATTTCATTTAACTAGTTAAGTTAAATATATATATATAAATTTGAGGTATGATGTACCACTTTTTTTGTTGGTCAAGTA